>KN484374.1:1823-11942 GCA_000787095.1 Periophthalmodon schlosseri
CAGGAGCACGAGACGTCATTTTCACACATGGACTGTCCACCACAGAGTCCAGACCTTAACCCCATTGAGAATCTTTGGGATGTGCTGGAGAAGGTCAGACTCTACCATCATCAACGCAAGATCTTGGTGAAAAATTAATGCAACACTGGATGGAAAGAAATCTTGTGACATTGCAGAAGCATCGAAACAATGCCACAGCGAATGACCGTAATCAAACTAAAGGCGCCCAACGAAATATTAGAGAGTGTGACCTTTTTTTTGGTGGTGACTTTTTTTTTGGCCAGGCAGTGTAGATTTGTAGTAAACGTAGACTGTATATATAACTGGACATAGCTAACCCGCTAGCCGCTGTGTTGCAAATAGGAAGTGAGCATAGACGCGGTTTCGGCTCGTTCAACTCTGGCTCCAATTCACTTTCTATTGAAAAACTGTGTCTCCTCTCTCTGTAATTGCTGCTGTCAGACTTGTCATTTTGGTCTTAAATGTTCGTATTAACCCTCTACATGATCCTGGGGTTTTTATTTCACTATTGTGTCTGTAAATCAAGATATGAACATTAATAACAGACAAATCAATCGCCTTCTTTCCCCGAGGTCGCTCCTGCTAGCGTTAGCAAGGTTTGATTGACAGAGTTGCTAAATCAGCGGTGCGGCCAGGAAGGGGCGTTACCTTCAACAGCCTCGCTCCTGATTGGCTCTTTGGTTGCTATGATACTTGTGGTCAGAATTCCAAACATGGAACTGGGCTCCAAATTGGCCCCTATAACTGCTCTGGCCTCGATGAGCTTCATTTGACTGGAGCCGAACGCTGTGGGTGACGTCACACTCACTTAGTCCACTTCTTTACACAGTCTATGGCAGAATTAATATATTTTTAATTGAAAAAATAAAAATAAATATAAACTTATGGTCTGAAATGTGTCCGCTGTCTTTCCTCAAAGCTTCATGACATCACTGTTTATATGGGTTTGGTGGTTCACCTTTGCGAGAGCCCAGTGATCCATCATCAGAGCCCAGCAGCCTCTCTCATATCCTGCATCAATCAAGAGCTTATAAAAGGAAACTAAAGACTCCAGACACGGATCCAACAACCGCAGAAACACAACACGGCCACCTGATATGGAAGCGCTCGGGTTTGTGTTTAAAAATGTGCATTATTCATTATAGTTAATCAATCGTTTATGTTAACATCCTGTATGAAATATCAGCATATCAGCATTTATATTTTTTCAATATTATGTTGCATATTGAGCTATCGATTCATCCTAAACAATGGGCCTTTTATTACTTTATGTCATTAACCACACGCATGCTATTCTGGGCGTTCACCTTTCTATCACTTATAAGATACAAATCAATACAACAGCATTTATAGAACTAATGGTAGGTCTGTCATGATAACACTTTTTGAAGCACGAGATATTGCTACCACAGACTGTATAAAGAAGTGGACTAAGTGAGTGTGACGTCACCCACAGCGTTCAGCTCCGGTCAAATGAAGCTCATTGAGGCTAGAGCAGAAGGTAACGCCCCTTCCCACCGCCGGTTTGGCAGGCGACGGGCGCTTAGCAACGCTGTCAGTCAAACCTGTCGCTAACGCTAGCGGGAACGACCTCTGGGAAAGAAGGCAGCTGATTTGTCTCTTCCTAATGTTCATATCTTGAGTTACGGACACGACTGCGAAATAAAAACACCAGGACCACGTAGAGCGGGTTAACATGAACATTTTAAGATTAAAATTACGAGTCTGACGGCAGCAGTCGACGGAGCCGGAAGGGCGCGGCGTCTGATTTGTCTGTTATTAATGTTCATATCTTGATTTACAGACACAATAGTGAAATAAAAACCCCAGGATCATGTAGAGGGTTAATACGAACATTTAAGACCAAAATGACGAGTCTGACAGCAGCAGTTATTCAATAGAAAGTGAATTGGAGCCAGAGTCGATGGAGTCGGAAGTGTGCCCATGATCACTTCCTGTTTGGAACACGGTGGCTAGCAGGTTAGCTACGTCCATTTAATATATACAGCTATGATTGCTACAGACAAATATTGCGATAAATGATAATATTGAAACTACTTTTTACCACTGACACAAAGCAGTTAATCCCAGTAAACCAATTTTTAAATATATTCTGTCATTAAAAGACATGAGCTGCGAAAAAAATATGTCCGAATGAACCAATAATTAGCCATAGAAATGACGTATTCTACCTTCTGCACCTCAAATCGTGTTATCATGTTAATAAAAATGGCAAAAATCTCCCTGCTATTGCCAAAAAAAGTACCTAATGAAATACCTAATGAATGAGCTCACAATAGCAAGAAAAAGAGTTGTCTAAGTTTTGCAGATAAATTGAAGAAGGAAATGGGGAACAAGCACAGCCACATACGCAGCGTTTAGACAGAGGCACGTACTGGGGCGGGGGCTTTGTGTGGTCTGCGGGTCCTGCGCCGATCTGGACACAAAGATAAAAGTGGGCAGTCATTTTTGGAGCATTAGTGGACCTTTGGCTGGGTCTCTGTCGGCGCTCTGATAAAGCCCGAACACTTAAAACAACATCCTCTCCTCCCCTAACTGCCGGCCCCAGCTCGATACCTCACCCTATTTATTCCTGCCATTCTTCTTCATTCAGAGCCAATAAATACAGCGGCCCCGGTGGACGCAGGCTCCGCGGCCCCGGGCCGAGCCTGTCAGACATCTGCATGGAGTGAATCACGGAGAAATGAATGTTTTCTATCGACTTGATGAGTGATGTGAAATTATTAGGTGTCGTTGTAATGTGACCTGCGAACACACCGGTCTAACGCCTTTACAAGAGGCCGAGAGCCCGGAGGATCGAGCTGAGCGGCCAAAGGCAATGAAATGTATTGATCTGTCTTAAATAGAAGTAAGTGCATCGATTCGGGATGAGGTTCTCCAGGGGACAGCAGCGTTACAGACCTCCAGAGAGCGAAGCAGGACCCCAGGCATCGCACACGGTCACATGCCTGGGCTTGGACCAACCGGACGACCGCACAACGCTCACTCAGTTTAGGAGTTTGATTTTCAACAAAAAGGTGAGAGTGACTAACTGAAAACTGTTGGCTAATGCTAGCTAGCTCGTGGCTGTCATGTTATTTGAGAGGGACTTGTTTAACAGCACAAATCAGCTCACCTGTTATAGTTCCAGCTAAGTCAGTTCTTTATGGTGAAATTGTGTTAAAACAAAGCTGAGATTAAAGTCTAAGTTGAGTACCGGCGCTTCAGACAGCGCAGTGCTTCCAGTTTGATCACACCGCCAGAGAATGTTGATGACATCAGCTGCAAAGTATCAATAGGCACAAGGAGAGAGAAGAAAAACAGCCGAGCGTGCAGATGCCACCCTGAACCCAGCGAGGGTCGCACGCCTGGGCTTGGACCCACCGGACGACGGCACAACGCTCACTCTGACAGAACAAAAACACAGTCATGAGTGGGATTGCTTTTTGTCTGACACAAAAGCAGCACTTTAGAACAATAGCTCGTGTTTATGGTTGAGTGTTTGTGGCCAAAACAACACTTCTCACTTGACAAAAGCACCAACGCCCACACAGCTCCAAACTCAACTCCCATCCTCTGCCTCTTCATACACTCCGCGAGCCCGAAGCAGCGGTTTAAAGTGGTACTTCACAGCCCCTCGTCGTCACAACACCACACGCGCCACACTGAACGACCTCACTCATTCAGGCTACTCCTGGAACTGTTGTGTTTGGGCTGTTGTAAATACAGGAGTCAGCCACCGTGTTATAAAAGTGATTACAGCTCCGCCACAGCTGCCTTCATCCTCTCCACAGCACTCATTAAGAGCCGAACGCGCCCGGATGCAATGGGTAAATAAACACAAAATATGACAGCACTTTAAAGCGATTTTCCAACTTTTCATATTTGCATAGAAGAATGAAACAACGACAATGAACAATAACATCTTGGGTTATTTGAATTTTGTTTTGTTTTGCTGGGACTCTCACTTTTTTCTGGACATAACGCAGCCTTAGTATCATCCAAACGCGTCAACTATTTTGCGTTTATTTTGCTCCCAATTTAAAAACTCATTCACTTCTCTACATCGCCTTTTGAAATCTTAATTAACGAACTAATATATGCGAGAAAGCAGCCCCGTTTTTCAAAGTAAGACGTCCAGAATAACGGCCATTTCACTTCTCTTTCTCCTTCATCAACACCTTCCTCAAAGTGTTACAACATTCACCTACCAGCCCGGACGCGAAAAAGACCGCCAGCAACGCCAGGCAGGTTCCCATGACGATGAGCAGGAGGAACACGATCAGAGGATGCTGCTGGCTCATTCTGTAGTAGGACTCGTACAGCCAGTCCTGCGGCTTCTCCGGCTCCAGGCACACGTCTCCCGCCTGGAAGCCCGCGAACCCGTCGGCCGTGCCCTCGGGCCCCTCCGCTCCCTCTCCTCCGCCGCCTCCTCCTCCATCGCTCCTCTCCAGCAGGTACCGTCCGCGCGTCCACAGAGCCTCCTGCCACATGTGGAGCTGCCAGCGTGCTCACTCGCAAAAACACAGTCACTTACAATGAAAGATCCTCTCCTCCTCTCCTCGTCTCTCACCCCCTCTACCTCCTCCCTCTTCTCTTTTTCTTGTTAAAAAAAAGTTTCTTAGCCCCTCACGGATGAATGGGCAGCTGATTGAAAGCGAGCCAACTTTTCACGCACATGATCTCGGATGGATTTGCCTCGCATCCTCCGCGGCTCCAATTTGGACAGAACTTAAGCCTCTTCCCTCTTCCCTTTCCGTGTGTAAAAAGATTTGCTTGTTCCTGACAGACAAAAGCAGAAGTCTCGGTCTGCGCAGCGGCGGCAGAGAGGAAGCGTGTTACAGCGTTGAGGTGCAGATGAGGACTGAGAGACGGGGAGAGAGAGAGGGAGTGAGGGAGGAACAGGGAGCAGGGGAGAGGGTGTGGAGCAGGGTGTTAGCAAGAGCTTGTGCTATGTGCCGCGGGGAAATGTCAGAGAATCGCTCAGATCTTAAGACATACCAGAGCAGTCCCAGGATTTTCCAGTGTTTCTTGCACAGTTTCAAGTACAAAACTGTGTGTGTCTATATTTAGAATGTAAACAAATAATGCAAAATGTTGATCTTTCGCAGCCGATGTCATCAATTCTCTGGGGGTGTGATGCTAACTGTAAGAACTGCTCCGTCTGAGGCTTTGTTAGGCTCTAATCTGAGCTTTGTTTTAACACAATCTGACCACAAAGAGCTGACTTAGTTGAAACTACAACAGGCGAGCTGATCTGTGCTGTTAAACAAGTCCCTCGCAAATAACATTACAGTCACACGCTAGCTAGCATTAGCCAACAGTTTTTCAGTGAGTCACTCTCACCTTTTTGTCGAAAATCAAACTCCTAAACAGAACCATGAGCTCGGACTGATCACAGGCTCCTGAAAATGTGCTGTTTGAATCCATTTTGTATTTTTTTCTTGAGTTTTCAGACAATCTTGAAACTTTTTTAGCAGTGTTTGCTAATGTGTGTCGCCATGGTAACTGCTGAACATTCCACCATACACACACATGCAGAACAGCCCCAGCGTCACTGCAAAGTATCAATAAGGATTCTGCCAACACTGTATATGATTGTATGTGATATGGCACTGATTGAAGCAAGTTAAAGGTGCACTATGTAACATTTCATGCTCTGGGGTCTGCTACCTGCTTGTCACCATGGGAATGTTCCGCTGTATGGCATTAAACTTATCCAACGGTCATTTACTCAGTCAAAGGTGTTTTTATTGACTTGAAAAACATGCACTGTTACTGTGAGTGGTGCCACCTCTCCACAGATCTGAGCTGTTACTTGGCTCTGTGGTGTCACCTGCTTGTCTCCATGGAAACAGATGTTTAATGCCCCACTGTGGGACCTTCCAGGCAAAGAAATAACATTTATATGCAGAAAAGCAGGTGCCACACATCCCCTCCCTCAAACAGACCTCGAGTTGTGTTTTGTTTCATTCACACATGTTTAAACACACAAACTGTAAATATTTAGGTTCTTCTCTCAAACAGAAAACACTCTGTTCCACCTTGTGATGTCATGTGGTAATACAGGAAGTGCTCCACTGTGTTTTTAAACTCCACACACCTTCACTACAATCATTTGGATGATTTCAGACCTGGAATTTCCAATCTTTACTGAAATAAAGGTAAAAGGAGCTGTTAACTTGAAAACTACCTCTTTGTGACATCACAAGGTGGAACAGAGCATTTTGAGGTTTGGAGATCTAGACAGACTAATAATAAAGTGTTACTCAAACATGTGTGAATGAAACAAAACACAACTCCAGGTCTGTTTTTGAGGAGGGAACAGCATTAGAACATGACTTAAAGCTCATGAGAGTCAGTTTTGTGTAATATAGGACCTTTAAATCAAAACACAAATAAGGGTTGGAGTAAGGTGCACAATACATTGGCTGCATTGACCATTTCTTAACCCAGACTACAACATTTTTGGTATGTTTCTGTGCTGTCTGCTTTGCTCAGCTCCCCTTTTATCCCAAATGACCAAGTTGCTGTTTTGCCTAAACTTAACCAACACTGTGTAATTATACAGCTACATTTGCAAAGTACCAGTAAAATAAAATGATGTTCCTCAGCCTCAGTGAGTTGCGAAAAAGAGTGTGAAAGTTTGTGCAACCTTCAATAAAAGGAACTCATTTGGACATTTACATAATAGGAGCAAGTGCAGAGAGCTGGCAATACAGGAAGTCCTGGATTTGTGTGTTTAAGCTGTGGGTAGCTCTGTGTGACCGTGTGTCTAATTGATACTGTGCAGTGACATAACGCTGGGGGGGTTCTACGTGGGGTTCTATGGCGGAATGTTCGCTAGTTACCATGGTGACACAATGCACACGTTAGCAAACACTGACAAAAAAGTTTTAAGATCGTCTGAAAAAATACAAAATGGATTTAAACAGCACATTTTCAGGAGTCTGTGATCAGTCCGAGCTCATGGTCCTGTTTAGGAGTTTGATTTTCAACAAAAACGTGAGAGTGACTCACTGAAAAACTGTTGGCTAATGCTAATGCTAATGCTAGCTAGCTTGTGACTGTAATGTAATGTGAGAGGGAGTTCCAGCTAGTTCCAGCTAAGTCAGTTCTTTCTGTTCAGATTGTGTTAAAACAAAGCTGAGATTAAAGTTCAAGTCGAGTAGCAGCGCTTCAGACAGAGCAGTGCCTCCAGTTAGCGTCACACCGCCAGAGAATGTTGATGACATCAGCTGCAAAGTATCAACAGACACAAGGAGAGAGAGAGAGAGAGAGAGAGAGAAAGTGTTGAACTGAAGAAAAACAGCCAAGCAGATGCCACCCTGAACCCAGCGAGGAGATGAAAACATGACAAACGGAAGAGATGGATGAAGAGGAAGAGGAAGCCAAGTGAAGAGGATGAGGGCTCAGGAGACATCAAGCCAGTGGGCGGAAAAAAAGTGTCTGGGTTCAAACGCAGAGAAGACGAGAGGATAATGAGTGAGGGTTTGAGAGTGACAGGCCGTCAAGCAGAAGCAGCAGAAGCAGAAGCAGCAGAAGCATATGTGAGAAGCAAATAGGCCACAGAGGAAAAATAACAGCATGATTCTTAGGCCTGTCATAATAATTACTATATCGAACGGGTGGAAGATATATCGAAAAATTTATAATGTCATAGTTGTTGTGAATATCGAGTATATCGTCTGTAATTAAAGGACTCATAAGACGCTTTTTTCTGATCTGTTCTAATGTTGTTTCCTCGTCACAAACAGACCTGGAGTTGTATTTTGTTTCATTCACACATGTTTAACACACAAACCCTGCAGATTTAGACTGAATTCTTCTCTCAAATTGAAAAAAACCCCCACCCTGTTCCACCTTGTGATGTCATGCGGTAATACAGGAAGTGCTCCACTGTGTTTTTAAACTCCACACACCTTCACTTAAATCATTTGGATCATTTCATCCCTGGAATTGTCAATCTCTACTTGAACTAAAGGTAAAAGGAGCTGTTCACTTGAAAACTACCACTTCATGACATCACAAGGTGGAACAGAGCATTTTGAGCTTTGGAGATGTAGACAGACTAATAATAAAGAGTTACTCAAACATGTGTGAATGAAACAAAACACAACTCCAGGTGTGTTTTTGAGGAGGAAACAGCATTAGAACATGACTTAAGCTCACAATAGTCCATTCTGTGTGATATATGACCCCCAGGTGTTTTTTTGAGGAGGAAACAGCATTAGAACATGACTTAAGCTCACAATAGTCCATTCTGTGTGATATATGACCTTTAAAACTTTTCAAAATATGTGTAATCTCCCAAACAAGGGTATACAGTGCTATTTCTGCATTTTTGTGGTTAATTTTTCGGTTAATTTCGGTTCACTTCCTGTATATTTGTACTGTTCTTCAATTGTTTTTCCTACGAACTGCCGCTGAAATGATGTAAGACTATTTGCAAGTGGTGCTATCCAATCCAATAATTAACGTCAATGACCCATTATAGACACTAGAATTCACTGCTAAAGAGATGGTGCCAAATTTTTAAAAGATTTACAGGGATCAGGGGAGTCGACGGGGGGGGGGGACAAAGGGCTGTGCTGTCCCCCCAGGGTGTTAGGGACCCATAATTGAACCTTCATCCTATTAATTTATATTAGAGGGGGCCCATGTGAGACTTCTTGCCCCGGGCCCTGAAATTCCTGTCGACGGGCCTGACTGGAATCTGTTTTTTTCTGTTTTTAGAAGTTTCAGTATCACCATTACCAGTATTTTACTTTAACAATACATCGTACTTGAAAATGCATTACCATAACAGACCTAATGGTTCCTCTGTCGCTCCGAGCCGCCATCCTCTCAGTGTTTCCCATAAGGGCTTGGGCCATTCCGCCATGCGTGTCCTCACTCGGTCCACGGTCCATGCGATGCTTTGTGGAGTGTGAAAATGGCAGCTCAAGGTGCCGAATCCACATAGTTTCCACGTTGGTATGCAAAACAGACACGGAGAGCAAGTAGTCAAGTTAAAGTCATTTTCATACTAATAAAGTGTCACATTTTTCCCCACAGGTAATCAAAGTCATTTAAAGCATCTAAAAGTGAGATTTGCAGACCAGGAAAAGAACAGATTTGGAATATGAGTGAATGAACCCCCCAAACGCGCCAATTCACACAAACTCAAACTCCAAAATATAAACACTTTTGGTCAATGTTAAGTAGATGCTAAATAAGGACACTTGGAATTCCGACCGCGAGTATCATAGCAACCAAAGAGCCAATCCGGAGCGAGGCTGTTGAAGGTGACGCCCCTGCGCTTAGCAACATTGTCAATCAAACCTGTTGCTAACGCTAGCGGAAGCAACCTCGGGAAAGAAGGCGCCTTATTTGTCTAGTATTAATGTTCATATCTTGATTTACAGACAAAATAGTGAAATAAAAAGCCCAGAGCGGGTTAATACGAACATTTAAGACAAAATGACGAGTCTGACAGCAGCAGTTACAGCGAGAGGGGCAACAGTTTTTCAATAGAAAGTGAATCGGAGCCAGAGTCGATGGAGATGAAGCCTATTTAAGGGCCGTCTTCAGCTGGAAGGAGCAAAAACAGGAAGAACAATCAGGATGGAAGGAAGGTTAACATGGAGAGAAAGAACTCATCTCCCAGTGATGACGATAACGAGGAGGATGATTAAACCTGCACATCATGTAATCAGTGTGGAGTCACATGAGCCGGACACGCAGCTAAAGGCCACTGATTCCCAACCACAAATGACACTAAAATATCTTGTTTGTGAGGATTAGATATTACAAACAGTTACGTCATTTAAGGAGGCTAACTGTGGCTTGATTTAAAAATAAATAAATAAATAAAAGTGAAACTAAACCATATATTTTTTGGTAACAAACTCTGTAAATTGGTGTTTTAATCGTGTTATATTTTGTTTCTAGTCATTTTTTGGCAACTTTAGTACAAAATAGGTCAATTTTGAGCTGTCCAAATCTAACTTTGTGCTGCCTTCAGGGGCCTCTGTGATTTTCAGTAGTTGGTGACATCACACAGAACTGCCCTGATCACACCCAGGTGTTTCCTGATCACAAACACCTGGCTGCAGG
>JACM01076194.1:0-30963 GCA_000787095.1 Periophthalmodon schlosseri
TTATATCATTGTTTCTTCATCAAAAACTTGCCTGAAGAGAGTTTATATGCCATCTATGCACGTTTGAGTATTTTAGTGATCTTTCCCGGGCCCTGTTCAAACCCTCCTTACGGTTAGCTGTAAGATTCTGTTCAATGCTCAGTCCACAAGCCTACGCCATCCACGCCACCAGACGACAATTCTCCATAAATATATAAAAACATGATACAAAATACAAAACTATACACAGCAACTTGACAAACCTGGTGCAATGTGCAGTAGTTTCATTTGTGAGATATACAAATATACTCAGAGCAAAATGAAACTTATAAAACATGTTAATATGTTGTTTTTGGCGAATATAGCATTTTCACGAACAAACAATATAAGGCAATAGTCTAAATATGTTATGTGTTAGCAGTTAATACCCCATAGAAGTAAAATACCGCCTGTTTAAGAAGAAATCAGATTTACAGTTGTTATCAGTATCTGAGGACAGTTTGGTGATGTTTATGAAATCTTACAAACAGTTGCTTTAAAGGATATATTGTACATTGTGTGCCCACATGTGACATTGTGCCAAGTGTTACTCTATAAACATAGATACTGATAAGCCCTAGTAAAACGGTAGATAACTATGTAAACTTCCATGACCTAGTTTTACCTTTCAGAAAAATAGGCCTGAGTTTGAGATATGTCAGTGATTTCAGCAAAAAAAAAAAAAAAAAAAAGATCACTTCACTAGTTTTGAGCAGCTAATGCAAATTGGGTTTTCCCCAAGCTGTGCACTGGTTATGTCTGAAATGAAAAGTCAAATACAAGAATAAGTAAACAGTGAAGGTTGTTAAAAGTATAGCAGCAATTAATGAAATAATACTGTAGCAGGGTGAGGCCTGGAGGACTAAAGGGGAGAGTGAAGGGGAGGAGGGGCGGGGTCTGGAGGACTAAAGGGAAGAGCAGGGGCAGGGTCTGAAGGATTAAAGGGGAGAGGAAAGGCAGGGTCTGAAGGACTAAAGGGGAAAGGGGGGGAAGGGTCTGGAGGACTAAAGGGGAGAGGAGGGGCGGGGTCTGGAGGACTAAAGGGGAAAGGGGGGTATGGTCTGGATAGATGAGGACTTGCATTTCAAACTCACTTTATCTGACATGGCATGTCAGGTCCCCGTTGTCCAAAAAAAAGATTACTCCGGAGGACTAAAGGGAAGAGGAGGGGCGGGGTCTGGAGGACTAAAGGGGAAAGGGGGGTATGGTCTGGATAGATGAGGACTTGCATTTCAAACTCACTTTATCTGACATGGCATGTCAGGTCCCCGTTGTCCAAAAAAAAGATTACTCCACTAATTTTGAGAAGCATCTTCTTAAAATCCTAATGCAAACTGGGTTTTCCCCCAAGCTGTGCACTGGTTATGTCAAATACAAAAATATAGTGAGCAGTGAAGACTGTTAAAAGTAGCACTAATAGTAGCAATTAAAGAAATAGTAACTGTAGTTGTAGTAGTAATAATAGTAATATGTGTGCAGTTGTTTGCAGATATTTATTTGAATGAATTTGGAGTATTAAATGTTTGCACAATAAATTCTATGGGCACTGAAACTACAGCAGTAAAGGCCATGTGCTCGATTTTTTCCCATGAATTTGAGCAAAATTTGTCTTGCCTCCGAACAAATATTGAGCTCTTGAGGTTAAAATAAGTCAGCTGTGCACTGTCTCCATCTAATTTATTGCCCAGAAGTAATCAGGAAGTGCACTGTTAGCATTCTGGTTGTTATTAGCATTACTGTAGTAGTGCAGTTGTGAAAAGCGCTTATAATGTGGATGCTCTGTATGCATAAGGTAAGTGGGGAATAATAACTTTGGACCACTGCAAACTAGTTCTGTTTTTCACATTTTAAGATCGTACGAATCAGGTGCAGCGCATTTAAGCGCAGGAAAGGGCCATATGAGGGAATGAGGTTAAGGAATCCACTGTGCTTTGGGGAGGAGACCAGTGCAAATGTACATGGGCCTAAAATAGTGCTTATGTAAGAGCCCAGAGTGAAAGTCAAGGTAAAGAAGCCCATCAACCAGCAATCCTTTCATGGCTTAAAATAGTTGGGCTAGTCTCTACGCTCTCTGCTGGACAGGACCTATGACATTCAAATATACCATGACGTTACCTTAACAGTAGGGAGTGAACCCCAAAACAGAAAGAGAATACACAGAAAAAGAGTTAGTAATTACGCTAGCAGATGTTTGTCATACACTTGGATTAAAGAGGGGGTATTTTACTTCTATGGGGTATTAACTGCTAACCATAGACCGTATATATAAATGAACATAGCTAACCTGCTAGCCGCTGCGTTCCAAATAGGAGGTGAGCATTGGCGCGCTTCCGGCTCCATCGACTTCACTTTACACTGAAAAATTCTCGCCCCTCTCTCTGTAACTGCTGCAGTGAGCCTCGTCATTTTGGTCTTAAAATGTTCGTATTAACCCGCTCTACATGATCCTGGTGTTTTTATTTTGCCATTTTGTTCGTAAATGAAAATATGAACATTAATAACAGACAAATCAGGCGCCTTCTTTCCCCGAGGTTGCACCCGCTAGAGTTAGCAACAGGTTTGATTGACAGTGTTGCTAAGCTCCCGCTCCCTGCTACACCAGCAGTGCGGATGGGAAGGGGCGTTACCTTCAACAGCCTGGCTCCGGATTGGCTCTTTGGTTGCTATGATACTCACGGTCGGTACTCGGCTCCAAATTCCCCCCTGTAACTGCCAGCCTCGATGAGCTTCATTTGACTGGAGCCGAACTCTGTAGGTGGAGTCACACTAACTTAATCCAATCTTGTAGGATGCTGCAAATCTGAAATGGTCAGGATCTCGGAAGGAATCAGAGTTAATAAATTGAATTCAGAAGATTTCAAAATTCCTTCTAGTAATACAGACACTAACCAAATTGTTATTCTTGATTTGTATAGTTAATCACCTGCATACCTTTTTAATTACTGGTAGTAAACACACTTGTAACGCACACACACTGCTCCTCCTTGTAAATCATCTGTGTATACGTCTCAGTTTCATCAGCTGTTGTGCGTGACGTTGGGGTGGGCGACTGTGAGGCCCTATCCTACTTTCCACATTGATCTCAGCTGTCAGGGGGGAATGCGCTAGCCGTAACTGTAGCCACGACTCGGACAGGGATTTATTCACAGCGATTTACAACACGCGAAACATGAGTCCGCGCGTCGCAAAAACTTTATGGAGACGTCTTTGTAGGATTTGCATTCTGGCCAGAGCAGCTTTTCCAGTGGAGTTTAGAGTCTGCTAACTTCAATGTTAGCAGTGTTAATACATTTTAGTTTTAGCTTACTTTTTTGAATAAAATTGTTTTTTAGTTTTTGCCAGGATTTGGTCAAACAATTCTTTTTAGCCCTAGTCTACTTTTAGTC
Source organism: Periophthalmodon schlosseri (assembly GCA_000787095.1). Lineage (NCBI taxonomy): Eukaryota > Metazoa > Chordata > Actinopteri > Gobiiformes > Gobiidae > Periophthalmodon > Periophthalmodon schlosseri. The sequence goes on from JACM01076194.1 coordinate 3,405, forward strand.
TAGTTTTAGTTCCATAAGTCAATCACAACATATATATATATTTTATTTTAACTATGATAGATAGTGGATCATGAATGTAGTCTCCACTTGTTCCTAGCCCTGTCACGATAACACATTTCAAAGTGCGATATATCGCTGAAGTAAATATCGACAATAAATGATAATATTGAAACTAATTTATGTCACTGACACAAAAACCCAAGAGCAGATTTAAACCACAATAACTATTCTAAATCTACAGTATTGTTAAAAAATAATGAGATGTAATAAATAAACAGAAGAATGAAACACTTAGTACTTTAGTTTGCATCTGTAATGAGTTATACAAGTTATTTATTCAAACTTTTATGGCTCAAATCTTATCATATGGGCAAAAAGTAACCAAAACTTCCCAATAGTGCAAAGAAAAACTACACATGATAAATACTGACCCCAAAAATATTTTGTTCCAGCTTTTTTTTTTGTATCATTCAACAAAAAATCAATACCAATATTTTAGTCATAGTTTGGTGACAAAAATGGCAGTTTGATCATACTTTCTGCCATAGATAAAGACAGAAGGAGGGTTCCAATTGGCATATATCATTAGAAGATATTTTTGAGTTTTTTATTTACTTTACTATTTACAAAAATATGACCAAAACTACGAGAAAATAATTTATTTGATGAAATTAACGCTGGATGTTAGGATACGAGCAGTAAGAGTACTGCGTTACAGTAGTACAGTTTGGCGCAGAAGATATCATGATGTCACAATTAAGCATCACTGTGAGGAATCTTTTGCTGATATTCAACTTCAGCACTAGCGGTTTTAGCCTCATTTGAAATTCACTGCTTCTCTCCACACTCACTCCCTATTTATGTACACCATAATCCGTCATCGGTTTTCATAAAATTCAAATCGTGCAACTATAACATGAGATAATGTGGGAAGGAAGTGCTGATTAAAATTAACGGAATTATCCTGAAGTACAGGGAGTGCTAGTGATGTGCAGGGTGTCTCATGATCTGTCGGGTTGGGGCGGGCATGCAAGATAACGTCAAAATGTCAATAAAGGAATAATCATAAGGGTGTACCACAGGGGTTTGTTTTAGATCCCCTATTATTTGTCATATTTAAAGAGTAAAAGCTGGTCCATAAAGAGGAAGTTGTGTAGAAGCGGCTTGTCTAGATATTTTCTGTGTACATACTGTTGTTGTGTCCTTAGGCAAGACACTTAACAGACCTGGTAGAAATTCTTACAATCTCTTGCATTTTTTGGATCTAAAAATGTCTTCCATATTCTTCACGAATGCATTTTTAACCAGGTCGGCCTGTGTATGAGTCAGCGTCTGCCCTGTTAGTGTATCTTGGTCACTTGGGGCTCTTATCTGCAGTTTTAGCTACTGGTGTGAAACAGGAAATGCTCACACTCTTACTGTAAAATACATGAGGACACTATATGTTGTTGTTAAGCCAGGCTGTCAAGTTAAAGGGGACATATTGTGTAAAGTCGACTTTTACGAGCTCCTAATCATATTACAATGTGTTCCCTCATAATGATCTTACTCAAAATTGCATTTGGATTGATTCATGAACGTTTGAGTGATCCAGTATTGTGCTGCAACTGAGGCTTGAGTGCTCAGAAAAATGTGAAAAAGATTTGGAGTCATACATTTACGGTTGAAAAATGCAATATAGCCAATTCAAAATGAAAATAGGTCAGTGAAAATCTGCTGCTGCTGCTGCTGCTACGAAATGTGAAAAGTGAAATGCCACTATGAAGTGACGGGGCCCGTTCTGCAGTCTTGAAAAGGAAGTTAATGATCCCATTTCTATTAACAAACTATTTTAGATCAGTATTGCACATTACAATGATCAAAATGTAAAATGCTGATCTGCTATGTTTTAGTTTTGTATTAAAGAATCAGAAAAAAACATAGCATGCCTTATATAAACAAATGACTCATTCAATTTTGATGTTACTCACAAAATACAAGTCAATAGCTGTGTTGTTGGAACTGTTTCTCAAGCCTCACTCGGACTGCACCAGCTGCGACTCCAGGGTTTTCACGGGTTTTACTGCTGAACACAAATGATGCGTTCTTACAAAATTCCCCTTTAACTTTTGGTCAACTTGGGAAGTATTTCACTTTTTCTAAATTTAAATAATATCTGAATTTGGGAAATATACTTTATAAACTTCACCTCCGTTTCCAATGAGGCATTTTGGCATTGGAGCTCCCTCTGCTGTCAGCAACGGGAATAAACTATTAAAAAGTGAAAAATTGAAGTAGTTTGGCGACATGAATGCTATGCTGATAGAGCTAATAGAGTCCAGTGATGGTTTATGGACTTTGATTAGCCTACGTGTCTTCCATCAGTCAAAATGGAATGGAGCTGTAGTAAATATGACTTCTTACAGAATACAAATAAGCAAATAAAGTCCAGTCCAATGAAGCAATATCAAACATGTCCTTAGATGAATGACACAGATATTGGATTTTGAGCCTATTATATCCATCTCTTTGAGCAAAAGTCCCTTTGTGAGAATACGCTGCAAAATGAATAAAATATAAATAAAAAGGGGATTGAGAGAAAGCTTGAGCCTCAGGGGACAGAACAGATGGAGACAGATAGAGACATTTCTGCAGACAAAAACAACATCAAACCAGGACTCAGCTCAGGTCTATTAACTAGACTAGTCTTGAGCTACACCAGGACTCAATTAGCACTGAAACAGGACTAAACTATGGCCATTCAGTGCTTTACTTTCTAGGATAGAAATTGTCTTTCTGTCATTGAAAGTAAATTTACAGCTTCACCTTCTACTCATTATTGTTCTTAAAGTAATACTAGGCAACTTTTCTGGCGAAGAGTCTGCCACCTGCTTTTCTCCATGGAAATTTCATTGCTTAGCCTGGAATATTCCTCAGTATGAACTTAAACTTATTCTTAAAATTCTTACTGAAAGCGGGGTCGCCTCTCCACAGATTTGAACTTTGCCTGTAGCGTCACCTGCTTGTCTCCATGGAGATAAATAAGTTTAATGCCATACTGTAGAACAAGCCCAGCAAAGAAATAACATCTCTGTGGAGACAAACTGGTAGTCTTGTGTCTTTACTTGGTTAACTGAAACAAGTGTCCCCTGTGTCCCCCTCAGAATGTCTCAGAAGGAGAAGCTGCAGTGCCTGAAGGACTTCCATAAGGACACACTGAAGCCGTCCCCAGGAAAGAGCCCCGGGACCAGGCCTGAGGATGAGGCTGAAGGGAAGCACCCTCAGAGGGAGAAGTGGGCCAGCAAACTGGACTTTGTCCTGTCTGTGGCGGGGGGTTTCGTGGGCTTAGGCAACGTGTGGCGCTTCCCCTACCTCTGCTACAAGAACGGCGGAGGTAAGACTCTCAACTTAAAGCTACCATCTGTAAGTTTACTTGATTGTTTTCACCAGTAGATAGCAGATGTGAACCCTGTTTCCCCCTCCCCTCACCTGGCCCCTCCTCCCTCTCCTCACCTGGCCCCTCCTCCTTTTGTGAGGTCTAAACTACAGGGTAAATAGGTTATATAAGATTACATGGAGACCAAATTTTAGAATCTCCTGGGTAACTGCACATTTCATAATTTCTAACCAGTCTAACCTGTGTCTCCTGCCCTGACAGGTGCATTCCTCATCCCCTATTTCATCTTCCTGTTTGGTGGAGGGCTGCCAGTCTTCTTCTTGGAGGTGGCCCTTGGACAGTTCACCTCCGAGGGGGGCATCACCTGCTGGGAGAAGCTCTGCCCCATCTTCACCGGTAAGTCTACAAACATCTCCAAACATCTCCAAACATCGCCAGACATCTCCAGACATCGCAAAACATCTACAAACATCTACAGACATCTACAAACATCTCCTTATAGTGTTTTTTCTGAAGCGCTTAGGCAAGTTTGACACACCATCTTATAATAGTAATAATGTACCGTCTGTCTGCACTGGCTTACATATGGGCTGGGTATATATGATATCATATTCATTGTATTTATTAGTGTTTTTATTGTTGTTAAACCCATTTAATACTGCATTTAGTGAAATCTGACCTGTTAAAAGCTCTCCCAGCTACTGCTGTTGTGAATTAGTCTTGGTTATGAACACTGTGTTACCTGCATCAAATTACATTTATCTGTCAAAAATTTTACTCAAGTAAGAGTAACGTTTTACTTCAAAATAATATGTCTACTCAAGTAGAAGTACAAAGTAGTGGTCCAAGAAATTACTCAGGAATGAATACAAAGGTATTTGGAAAAACTGCTACTCAAGTAAGAGTAACTTAAAGAGTAACCATCGTGGCGTAACATCCAATTTATAATTTAAAATAAATGTAATTGGGAGGACAAAACATGAAACAATGCACAAAATCTGGTATTTTCAAAGGATAAACACAAAAATTAGAAATAAAAATTTAAGTACTAGAATACGCCAGTGCAGAACCCAAGCTAACCCTGGACAAACCAATTAAACCAGGACTAGACTAAAAGTGACCTAAAGGTCTTAACAAGGTCTAAACCAGGACTAAACCATGACTAAGTTTGCACTGCCATCCAAGACATTAAAAAAGGGGCATATTTCTGATCAATCATTCATCTCCTCACATTCATAGATCAGGTTAAACATTTCCAGTCTCGTGCGCATCTTATGGCTCCAGTTCTCTCAGCCAAACACGTCACTCCAAAGTCATCACCTGTACTGACATTCTTTTATGACTACTCACTTCGTAGAAAGAGATATGAGTCTATAATGATGATGTTTCTAGGAATGTTGTTTTTTTCATGGTAACTCATTATATATTGATTTTATATGATTTTATATGATAATGTATTGATGATAACTTAATACATACATAATACATTTAAATATAAATAAATTGATCTAGAAAATATGTAAATCTACAATCTACAGTATATAATCCCATCATTTTGTCAGTGTTCAGATCTTGAATAGGGTCAAATCCAAATCTCAGCTCCTTCATTGAAAAGTACAGTATAACTTTCTGGAGGTGGCACGTCACCTGCATGATTCCATGGAAATAGAAAACCATACTTCGCAACATTATCAGGAGATGGACACATTTTATGCCATAATTTGGAAGATTATAGCCAGAGGAAGAGCATTTCCATGGAAGCAAGCAGGAGGAGGCCTCAAAGCCAAGTAAGAGCCATGTTTGTGGAGATGCAAGCCCGGTCATAGTGCATGTTTTTCTGCATCTGTCTGTTTGGTTAGTCTGTTTGGCTAAAAAGTCAGATACCATAGCTTTAAATTGCGATTTTGGCAAGAATACATTTTTAATTAACTACTGCTTCTGATCACCCGGGAAGCAGTAGCTAAACTGGTATGTTTTTCAATGTATTTTTGAGCAGCAAAAACATCTGTAATTGTATAAAGCAGCTCTTATGGTCTTGAGGTTTGCTGCATGCTATCTGCATCTAATTCTATTATTGTCCGATAAACAGGAAGTGCCTGTTAGCATGCTGTGCAAGTCTAGTTAGCCTTACCGTCACAGCAAAAACTTGACTCTGGTTTCTGAAAGTTGTGAAAAGCACTTGTAAACTTATCCCGGTGACTAATTAGGATGCTCTGAAGGCATAAGGTAAGTGAGGAATAACTTTGGAACACTGCAAACAGTTTCAAATAAACTACTTCTGTTTTTCAAGTTTTTAAGACGGTAAAAATCACATACAGCGCCTTTAATATTCCTGTCTATAATAATCAAGAATAGCTGTGAATTATGCAGTTACATTTTCTATTAAATTAACATTGCTGTCTACAAAGAAATCCAGAACTGCAGTATCCGGTTGTGAATTATTCAATGAACAGTTCCATAGACATGCGCACATACACATACATACACCCTCATATGCAGAAAGATGTGGGAACTGAGAAACATATGCATTAGCTGGATATACATGCTGCTTTATGAATATTACACGAGGAAGTGAGACTGGAGACGTAGTAGTGAATACATTAACCTTATTTGGGGTGTGCGTGGGGGAGAAGATGCTAGCGCCGCGATGCAAGGACAAGCACAACGCCAAACACGAGGCAATTTAGCCCCATTCAAGAATAATTATAGACCAATTGTGAAGTATTATGTGGGATTTTACATCATTAGATAACCAATTTCAATGCATTACGATCAACTGCATGAAGATGCCTACACAGACCTACACAGAGCCAGTGTGATGGACAACAACCGCCAGTATAACTCTATGAATGCACAAATGTTAAATACAGTTATTTGTTACAGATTGGGTTCACAAACATGCAAAATTATTTTTTGTCTGACCTGCCAAAAGCCAGATATTACAGCACTAATAAGGTAAGCTCTGTGATATCAGTCTGGAATAGCACTAGTCGATACTGGATTCTTTTAAGCCAATCACAGCAGCCAATTGCTTCAATATTACAGTGGACCTATTATGCAAATTTGACTTTTCAGAGCTTTTCACCATGTTATAGTCGCCTCCGGTATCCGCCATAAACTGTATACAGAAGTGAATTAAGGGAATATGACTTCACCCATAGCATTCAGCTCCAGCCAAATGAAGCACGTTGAGGCTAACGCTTACGGGGGCAAATTTGGAGCCGAGTCCCATATTTGGAATTCTGACCGCGAGTAACCAAAGAGCCAATCCGGAGCAAGGCTGCTGAAGGTAACGTCCCTTCCCGCCCACACCGCTGGTTTAGCGTGGAGCGGGCACTTAGCGCCACTGTCAATCAAACCTGTTGCTAACGCTTGCGGGAGCGACCTTGGGGAAAGAAGGCGCCTGGTTCATCTGTTATTAATGTTAATATCTTGGTTTATAGACACAATAGCGGAATAAAAATACCAGGATCATGTAGAGTGGGTTAATATGAACATTTTAAGACTAAAATGATGAGGCTCATTGCAGCAGTTACAGAGAGTTTTTCAATGTAAAGTGAATTGGAGCCAGAATCGATTGAACCTGAAGCGTGGCCGTGCATGAATGAAACAAAACACAACTCCAGGTATATTTGTGATGAGGAAACAACATTATAACATAGCTCAGAGAATAGGGTAATATGGGCCCTTTTAAATAACAAATTCTACTGTCACCCATTTCTACGTTAAACGCATTATGTGTATCTGTAGCTATTTATACGCTCCTGTTAACATCTTTTACATCATCGTCTTTAATGGATTCATTTGATTAGACTGTCACGCTCGTCGTCTAAATAACAAAAATGACCTTTAGGTACCAAACTTTCATCTGCCTTCCAGTCAAAAAAACAAACTGTAGACCTTTCCAGCTCTGTTGGAGACATTACTGATTGCAAAAACACCACATCCAAATTGGGACTAAACCAGAACCAGGAAAGGACCAAACCCAAGTCTACATAGGAATTGATCGAGTATCAAACCAGGACCAAAACAGGGCAAGAGTGATTGCAGCCTAAAGGACTTCACTCCAGACGCGAACACGGTGTCCCAAACCAATCACTGTCGCCATTGGCAACAGCACAGCAACACATCACATGGAGCAGAGCGAGCTAGCAAGATCAGATTGTAAATTAAGGCTTTGTGCGGCTTGGGGAATAGATGCCACCTGCATAGTTAAACAGCGTGCTTGATTTGAATGTAATAAGAGAGTCCAATAAGGCTCGCTAACTCCTGTGACCTTTCAAGAACGCGTTTCCACACCTTTTTTTGTGTTCACTGCTGGGGCCAGTGGAGCCGAGGAGGTTGGTTTGGTCGCCTAGCAACAGCCAAAATGAAGTTTTCCTGTCAGAGAACACGGCCTTATAAGGAATATCCAGACCTTATAAAGAGAGTACAGTGTGAGGAGCAGGAGTACGGCTGCGATGGAAATTCACGAGTGTGTCAGGAAAAAATAAAAGCTGAAAATGTGCAAACGTACTTGTGTATGTGTAGCACCGTTGTATAGAAATGTTTCCAAAATGCTGTTAAAATAATTATACTGTTTACAAGGCCATGCAAATCTATTTATAGGTTTCAGTGAAAGGAACTCTTATTTAAAGGTACAGTGTGTCACTTTCTGGAGTTGGCACTTGCATGGAAATAGAAAGTTAAAACCACACTTCAGAACATTCTCCATGGAGATAAGTTTTATGACATACTCTGGAAGATTATAGCCAAAGAAACAACATATCCATGGAAACAAGCAGTAGCAGGTCCTCCACCAGGCCAAATAAGAGTCAGGTTTTTCAGTGCAATAAACAGAAACAAAATTGAAATTGAAATCAAATTTCAAATCTGTTTTTTGGGCTCAAAAGTTACATACTGTGGCATTAATGATGATGATTTCCATTTTGACAATTTAAAAGCTAAAACATAACTATCCAGAATTGGTAACTACTATGGCCGTGCGGTAATCGAAACTCATCCATAGCTTTTTTCGACAAAACAAAACAAGTCACCCAAAAAAGTACATCAGCCCTTTTTCTGTTTCCAGCAGGGGGCGCATTGACTGGTATGAAACAGTTCAAATGAGGCAAAAACAATAGATGGTGACTATTACCAAGACATGGTTTTAGTGACCACAATTTGAACACTGAATGTTCTGGTGACGGTGTTTAGTCTTTAAAAACGAAGAGGAGAACTTTTTGAAGGAGGGGGACATTACTTCATGACATCATCTGGTTGAACGGAATACTTTGGTCTCAATAATAAGACAAGAAGACAGAAGATTGTTCAAACATCCGTATATGAAACAAAACACAACTCCAGCTATGTGCATGACGTAGAAACAACATTCTAAAATAGCTCAAAGCTCGTAAAAAGTAAATTTAGCGTATTATAGGCCCTTAAACATATCCCACATAGCCCAGTTTACATTTATTAGCAGCTGCCCCCCTTGATTTAGTATTATGGCCACATGTAAACACTGTAGGGTCATTTGGGGTCAGCGTAGTGACATCATGGAGGACACTGTTCTGTTTGTTTGACCAGCCCCTCCCCCCTCTCCCCGACACACACACACAGACACACACACAAATGCACGTTGTGTTTTCATTCTGGGGACCTTACATTGACTTGCATTCATTCCCTAGAGACTGATCCTAACCTTAACCGTAATCACTGCTTGCCTAAACGTAACCTAAACCCAAGATGCGATCTCTTTTAACTCATAGCTGAACTTTACACCAGGATTTACGTCACGGGAACTTGATTTTTGTCCCCGTAAAGTAGACAGGCCTCCACGATGTGAGCGTGTGTATACAGATTTTAGTTCCCACAGTGTGACAAATACCCGCCGACACACACGGGCAACGCTGTAAAGCTGCACAAGGCACTGGCGAGGTCACTAGAACTCGAACATTTTTGTGAGTGTCATTAAAGACTGCAGCTCATTCGATGCTACGTCTGATCTTGTGACTTCCTCAACGTACAATGTAACTCAGCCAGAATGTTTTTGAGCTCGAGCTCCATTGACTGCGGAAAACTGCGGTGCCCAATGGGAGCTGACGTTGCCATAAATGTCATCACAACAAAGAACCGTGCATCTGTCAGCACCTCCTATGGATAGCTGCACATCACACTAGAGAGTAGCTGACTTTTTTTCATTTGCACCAAAAAGACTACACAGCGCTGCCTAATCCTACGTGTAGTATATTCACGAAATTGGTGAATGAAGTTAGAACAGAGCAGTGGGCGTGTACCTGTGGCGGTGAAAACAGGTTGATCGGAACAATGATATCTGGAATACTGGAGTATAAAGATTACACAAACAGGCATGAATCACTCTGAATACAACTTTTAGAGGGTGCATGAGAAGGGGAAACAACTGTAACATGGGTAATAGCTCTAAAAAGTCAATTTTGCAGAATAGGACCACTTTAAACATTTGAATATGCTGCTTATTGCAAATGTACTGTTTCCAAAATGATAAAAAGTAACATGGTGATCTATGTTACGTAGCAATTAACACCCCTCTTTAATGTTAGAGAGTTCAGGTCACACAGTAGTAGCCAAAGTGCACAATAAAATGTTGCCAGATTTGACTTCCACAACCTTTTACAGCACAAAAAATCAAGTTGAGGACACTAAAAAGTACCACAAAAATGTCCGAAAGCACATTTAATCTAAAGTCTTTTTACGTGGAGCTGGAGATAGCGCAAACCATCAGTTCAGTGATTTTTGTTGAGTTATCAGTGTCCGTGTCAGTTTGAACCACAACAGCCTCAGCCTTGTCGTTATCTCCCTCTCGAGGCCAAAGCGCTAAAGCTGTTTTTTACTAATTTCAGATAAGCTACATTAAAAGCCAGCCTCTCAAGGATAGAGGAGAACACCACTTAAACACCACCACAGTAAACTTTAAAGTACGCAAATCGCTAATCTGCAAACAGCGATAAGTGATCCAAAAGATGAACTTAGATATTAACAAGTATCTATATTTAGTCTTATTTAAACTGCTCCTCTACCTGATTTTTACTGTCTTAAAAGCAAGAAAAACATTTCATTCTAAACAGTTGGCAAGTTTATAAACGCTTCTCTCAACTTTAGTTTTTCTTTAGCTAACAACAACTAGCATTCTAACAGTGCACTTGCTGGTTCTTGTACATTAAAACGTTACTTTGTGTGTCACTGTAGGTGTAAATCCGGGTTGTATGCTTTGACCTTGTATGGACCTCAGTCTCAAAGCCATTTTTTGTTCCGGAAACTTCTTATTTACAAATTAAGCACTTAAAGTCAATGTGGCCCCTGATGGAAACAATTACTGTACATCCTACGCAAAGAATTTACTATGCACTAAAATTAAGGCAAGAAGTTCCTAGGTTCAACTCCCAGATGGGCCATTCTGTGTGTTCTCCCCCTGTCTGTGTGGAGTTTGCATGTTCTGTATGTGTGAAGTTTGCATGTTCTCCCCGTGTCTGTGTGGAGTTTTCATGTTCTCCCTTGGTCTGTGTGGAGTTTGCACGTTCTCCCCGTGTCTGTGTGGAGTTTGCATGTTCTCCCTGTGTCTGCGTATGTTTCCTCTGGGAGCTCTGATTTCCCCTTCCACTAAAAGAACAGGGGTCCACTTTGGGGCAGTGGGACTTTACATAAAAAAGTATTCAAACACATTTTAAGCCTGAATAAAGCTTTCATAATTAACCTTTTGGCATTGCTCAAAATATTTGTTGATGGTTTCAAAGGTTCCAAAGTCAGTCATATGAAAATGTTTTGTTGCAATCAAGGCGTTTCAAGTCACATCTGGGTGTCATTCTCAAGTCCCATGAGTCTCATTTATTCAGTGGATCAAAGGTTTCAAATGTTTAACTTTTAAAATATAATGTTTGATCGAGACTTTGCGAGGTTGAAAGGTGTGGAAATGTTCCATTGCATTCTTTTATAGATGCTGAAAGAAATACTGCATAGCGCACTCTGGTGGCAGATTTGTTTCCTTTTTTCGTTTCAGCAAAAAGCCTTTGTCAGGTCATTTTACTTTATTTTCTTCCAGTGACCACAATCAAAGAAAGAAAGCAAGATTATCTGAAGAAGGCTATTTTTTGACATCTTTCACTTGAGTGTGAAATGCACGTATTTCCTTTGAACTTTCTGCATTTGCACCTCTTCAAGTACATCGGTGTGTTGTTCTGTTTGAAGGCTATAAAAGTGCCATCACATTATCAGCATGAGTCAGAGTCACTTTTTCAGTATCTAAACAGGAAGTAGAAAAAAGAAGTTGTGAAACAGCACTGCACATCAAGTCTTGTGACTGTTTCGGTTGACAAAGACATTACAATCTAACAATGTAGAAATGTAGAAATCCAATATTGCGTTTTTTATATGATCAATAATCTGAAGTTTGCGACAATAACAGGCTAAGGTCTCAAGGCAGAGAGCCGAGAATCAAAGAGATGTGACATGGGAAAACGTATCAAAAACATAAACACTGAACCATTTTAAATGATTTGCAGTGGCCCAACGTTATTCCTCTCTTACCTTATGCATTCTGAGCATCCTAATTATTCAGCGTGATGAGTTTATAAGCACTTTCAGAGATCAGAGCGGAATTTTGCCATGCTGTTGTGCACTTCCTGATTATCAGACAATATAACACTTTATAATGACATGTGAAAAGTACACAGTGAACTTATTTTGACCTCAGGAGCTGCTTCTACAATATAGGCCTATTTGTACATGGGCAAGACAAATTTTGCTCAAATACGTGAACGTTTTTTTTTTTTTTCATGTGAAGTGACAACCTTTACAAAACAGCAGTGTTTCGGCAAACGTCACCGAGTGAAATAAATGACACTTGATTGAAAATGATTTATCGTAGAATAGGTGGGCTAATGGTTGAACCTCGAACTGTTCTGAGAAGCTAAAATTTTGATTATGCTAATGCTAAGATAATGTTAACTTTCTATGTTTCAACAGGGATTGGTTATGCCTCCATTGTGATCGTGTCTCTGCTCAACATCTACTACATCGTCATCCTGGCCTGGGGCGTGTACTATCTGTTCCAGGTAAGTCTTTGCTAACCATTTTCACTGCTATATGGAATGGTAATTATCTTAAATAAGATTTTTGCTTTTTTCTGATGTTTAGTTATAATCTATGACATGTAGATTATAATTTCAAAGGAGGGTATGTTTTCTCGATGGACATTTTGCTGTTTTGCCTAATATATATTCCACAGAATGGCATAAAACATATATCTCCATGGAAACAAGCAAGTGACTCCAACAAACCAAGCAATTTTGGTCAATAAAAATGGCGGTACTTGAGCATTAACAAGAGCAATTCCGTCCTAGTGTTGACACCATAGACTGTATAAAGAAGTGGACTAAGTGAGTGTGACGTCACCCACAGCGTTCGGCGCCATCCAAATGAAGCTCACTGAGGCTAGCGAGGCTAAGTTGGAACCGAGTTCCATATTCCGACTACAAGTATCATAGCAACCAAAGAGCCAATCCAGACCAGGCTGTTGAAGGTAACACCCAGGTTTGATTGACAGCGTTCATTCTCTACTAAACCAGCGGGATAGCACCTAGCAACGCTGTCAATCAAACCTGTGGCTAATGCTAGCTGGAGCAACCTCAGGGAAAGAAGGCACCTGACTTGATTTGGCTGTTATTACTGTTCAAAATAGCGAAATAAAAACATGAGGATCATATAGACCGGGCTAAATATGAACTTTTTAAAACCAAAATAACGAGTCATTTCTTGGTTCAAACATTAGCCCAAAGGAAAATGTAGGTCATATTGTACGTTAATGCCCGAAAGTGAGACAATAAAACAGGCTGCTTATTGACGGTTTCGGAAGTTATTTACGTAGATAAGATAATTCAAGGTCAAAGTTCAGGCGTGACAAATGATAGCAGCTTATCCATGTTTGTGTAGCATACTGTCGGCTACACTGAATAGGAGATTAGGGTGTTGTGTAGTCAAATTAATGATAGAATTACGAGATAAAGGCGGCGTCACCAAATCAATGCAATTATCAAGCATTATATTTCAAGGTAATATTTTGACTCTTATAGCCTCTACATTACATAGGCTTAATGTGGCTGGTTATGGCAGGATGTGAAAGATATAAAAATGCCAATGCTCTTTTTTTTTAATCTGCTATCTGTAAATGGTTCTACTCGTAAATATTCATCCCACCACGAGACACAAGTGTAGCCATGACAACCGTGAAGCTAAATGTGGAACAAGTCCCAGAGGGTGCATACACTCCAGGTGTCTCCAGGGGGCTGTTGTATCTATGAAATGCCCAAACTGTCAAAACTTCACTTTATGTTCATTAAAATGTTACTTTTTTATTTTTAAAGGCACAGTACATCGGCCAACAGTGCATATAAAAGTACTTGAGTTTGCTGAATTAGACCTATGTAAACAAGGCAGCCAAAAATGTCATAATAACGTGGGACTAATCACCTAAACTCCGCCCACAACCACATTTCAAATAGAGCTGATAAACGAGGCTCTACCCATAGACTGTATAAAGAACTGGACTAAGTGAGTGTGACGTTACCCATAGCGTTCGGCTCCAGTCAAATGAAGCTCATCGAGGCTAGAGCAGTTATAGGGGTCAATTTGGACCGAGTTGCATATTAGGAATTCTGACCGCGAGTATCATAGCAACCGAAGAGCCAATCCGGAGAGAGGCTGTTGGATGTCACCAACTACTGGAAATTGCAAAGGCCACTGATTGCAGCACATACTTAGATTTAGACATTTTTGACCAGAAAGCTGCTAGTTTGCATTAAAGTTACTATATGGGGCTAGGAACAGTAGATAATGCTCTTAAAACACCATATACACAGTTTAGGAGCGAAAAAAAGTAGATTTAGTGTTTAGTTCCACTTTACAGTAAGATGCAGTAAAATGATAATGATAATTCAGGCGTGTCTTTCAAAACAGTATCTTAAGTAAAAAACAGTATCTTATGTTAATTACCAGAGTGTATAAATCATGTCTGTCTGAGTCAGCCCATGTCAATAAACATGTTCTTCCTTACGGCATTGTTTGTACCAAATGCCGAATGATGCATCCACTGTTCTTCTTTCCCATGGTGAAACATGCTTGAGTGATCAAATATAAGTGAAAATGAGCTCTTTCTACACCCAACCAAGAAACTGCTCTGTATGGGCAACACTGGCATTACAAAGGTTTATCACTCTCTTCTTTTGTGATGTCATGTGGTAATGCAGGAAGTGCTCCACTGTGTTTTTAAACTCCACACACCTTCACTAGAATCATTTGAATGATTTCAGCACTGGAATTTCCAATCTCTACTGAACAAAGAGGTGAAAGATAGCTGTTAACTTCAGCTACCTCTTCATGACATCACAAGGTGGAACAGAGCAGACAAACTAATTATAAGAGATTACTCAAACATGTGTGAGCGAAACAAAACACAGCTCCGGGTATGTTTTTGAGGAGGTAGCAGCATTATAACATGGCTTAAAGCTCACAGGAGTCAATTTTGCATACATAGGACATTTAATATATTGGATTATATTATATTACTATTGTATAATAAACATATCTCCTTTTGATAACACTACACAAATTAATATTAATAAGCTATACTTGTAAGGAGCTATTGTTGGTCTGTATTTTCTTAATGAAGCGTGTCCTTCATGTTGAAAGCATCTGCTTGTTTTACATGATGTCCCTGTCTTCTCTTTGATGGAGGCGCTCTAATCCAAATTAAATGTGCTGAGCCCATGTGTAGACCCAGGTCTCAGTGAGCACAAAGACGGCTGTGATCTGCCTGTAAGCCCACAATAAAAGGATTTAAAGCATATTATTTACAAGAGCCAGCTTTGATTAAAGTGCTCCAAACAACAGTGCATTCAGTCCAGCATCAAGAGACAAAGAGCTGGTTCAGACGACAGTATATGTTCAAGGTGCACTGATATTTACATACTAATTGTTAAAATTGTCCAAAAATTGTTATACATTTTTCTTAACATGCTCTTTAAGGGGGCACATTGTGATAAATCTGCCCCTCAAGTAACTTTTTTTTTAATTAAACTTCTCAAAATGAAAATAACAAACAAACTAAACTCATGAGATAATTGAACATATTTACAATAACATTGCTTCTAATATGTCACATTGCATTTTACAAAACCTGTACTCAGATCTTTGAGGCTAACCATGATGTGGTAAACTTTCACAAAACCAAAGAGTTGAGACACTGCGTTGGCAACACTCACACTGTCAAGTGTGTCTCAGGGGCTCAGAAACTATTAAAGTTCACACATTTAAAGTTTTGCAATAGAGTAGTTTTACTGGTCATAGTTCATAAATTGACAGATAAATCTGCTCATCAGATAACAAAAAGCATGTTTTTATTTATTTACTGTAATTGTAAATGTTTGCAATAGCATTGCTGCTAATTTGTTCATGGAAAATTCTTAACTCTCCGCTGCTGACACAATTCCAAGCATGCAAAAATAAAGTGAAAGACAAACTGCAAAATAAAAGTAAAGTGAACAAAAAGTTTTTGTTCACATACTTTCGTTTTACAAAATGGGAATAGGTATAGCATTTTTTGTCCGTGATGTTAGTGACAAAATTACAGAAATTTAACTATTTATTAATTCATTAACCATTGTATTTATATAGTGCTTTTCAAGACACCCAAAGCCCTTTACAGAGCATTATTCATTTATTCCACACTCAGTGATAGTAAGCTACTATAGTAGCCACAGCTGCCCTAGGGCAGACTGACAGAAATGAGACTGCTCACCTGCGCCATTGGCCCATCGCACACACAAAATTCATACTATAAAGTAGTTTTAATTCAGATGTGACATTTCCCATTCTCACTGGTTGAAATAGCTGATCCACATTTTGTTTTTTGCAGTGTTTCCAGCCGGAGTTGCCCTGGGCTCGCTGTAACCACCCCTGGAACACAGAGCGCTGCATTGAGGACACGTATCGAAAGAACAAAACCCTGTGGATGGCTGCCAACGCCACCAGCCTCTCCAACTTCACCTCCCCTGTCACCGAGTTCTGGGAGTAAGTTCACGTTCTGTGTGCCTTACAGCTAGGGCTGTAGTCCACTAAAGAAATTCTTCATGTCCTGCCGATCAAGTCGCCTAAAAAGGGCCTAAGCCCTTAACTATTATCTCTCTGTATCTGATATCTGACCCAAACTGCACTCACAAGACTACACCTGCGTGGGAGTTCATGCAAATACAAGTATTTATGCAGAAAAACAAACAAACTAGGAAACTATTTATATAAAGACAGATTAAACTTGAATCATGAGTTTAATCTGCCCTTTTAAATATTAATTCCAAAATACCTAATCTTCAAATAACCCACTCACTAACTTCTCCTTCCTACCAATTAATGGACTAAACGACTATAGCCCTACTTACAACAACCACTGAAGATCAGGCAGTAAACCCGCCTAGTAGATTTTAATAAGAAGTTAACCAACCCATTTCTGCTAGCCTATTGAAAGGACTGTACCATTTTTCTCATGTAATAACATTTGGACAGCTTAATCTGTATTTTAAATGTACTATATAAAAAAATTGAATGGAATTACATTTGTTTTACCCCAGTTTAGATATTACAAAAGCACATCTTAGGGTCAAAATTGAGACCACTCTGTGCTATCTGCGTTTAATTACAAAGCATTTTTATTGTCCATGAACCAGGAGGTAATGCTGTTATGTTAGGTAAAAATCCTCCAGCTAAGGTAGTCCTGACCAAACCTAACACAAGATCTGGACCCCGAGCGCTGTGCTGTGGTACTGCTCTTAAGGAAATGCCCCAGCAGATGGGTCAAATGCAGAGGACAAATTTCCCTACGGGGGCAATAAAGTGTACCTTAACCTTAGCATTCTAGTTGTTGTTAGCATTACTGTGATAAAAAAACTCCATTCTCTAAAATCTAAATTATAATCTTAAGAATGTGTTAGGAAAGTGAAGAGTAGCTTTGAGCCACTGCAAACTGTTTAAAATTGAGTTATGTTTTTCCACGTTTTTAAGACAGTAAAACAGCATTTATATATAGTATCGTATTTTCCGGGCTATAAGTCGCTCCGGAGTATAAGTCGCACCAGCACAAAAATGCGTAATAGTGAAGAAAAAACATATATAAGTTGCAGTGGACTATAAGCATTTTTTGGGGAAATTTATTTTACAAAATCCGAGACCAAGAACAGACATTTTACCTTTAAAGGCAAGTTATAATAATAACAATGAAAGAGAGAACAACAGGCTGAATAGCAGTACAGCACGCTAACGTAACACAACGAGCTGAATACGTGTCTGGTATGTTTACTTAAGATATTAACAGACACGAGAGTTCTTTTCACTGATGTTTACTGTGGTCTTACTTCTTCATCACAGTTCACACCGTAGAACTAGCAAACACATAAAATATAACATAAGCTCTGGCTCATATTACATATACACACAAAATTTCATATGAACGCATGGAAAATATACATACTACTTTGGCCTGCTAGTAAACAAACCAGTGAATCGAAAACTTTATATTTTACTTCTCATTTGTTTCTGAAATAGTGCTCTGTTGGGTAAGACTTAGCATTAGCGTAAAAACAAAAGGCTGAACCGGAAAACAGGGTGTAGTTTTCGCAACCTTAAACTAGACTTATGATAAACTAAACATTTACAATATTGTTCCAAATGAAAAATTGTCACATCTATGGTCTTATAAATGAAGGGGAAATAAATAAGGGGAAATTAAATATGAAATGTATAAAAGAAAACGAGTCAGGTAAATTTTCTTACAGGTATTACAAATACACCATTGTCATCTAGTGGTCAAACAAGTGAACTGCAACCGTTACATAACATACGTGAAGCATAGAGCGAGTATAGCGAACTGAATACGTGTCTGGTATGTTAACGTAAGACATTAACAGTTAATCAGATAACTAAAGCATAAAAAACAAGCTAACAAGTTTACTCTCGATCTCACTCCAAATCACTAAATCCACTGAATTCTTCATCTTCGATGTCGCTTCTGAACAACTCCACCTGCTCCGGAAGTAGATGAAGTGCACCTCTGGAAGTAGATAAAGTGCTGCTTCCCGTGGCTGTGATACTGGTACAAGCCTAGCGTGCCCTCGCGCGGTTGTCAATGTGACAATAACGAAGATGTGAAACTATATATTTTAATAATTTCACATATAAGTCGCATCTAAGTATAAGTCGCACCCCCGGCAAAACTATGAAAAAAAGTGGGATTTATAGTCCGGAAAATACGGTAATCTAGAAAATATATCACACTAAATTATAACAGTTAAACCACAGACTGTATATATAAATGGACATAGCTAACCTGCTAGCCACCGCGTTCCAAATAAGAAGTGATCATGGGCGCGCTTCCAGCTCCATCACCTCTGGCTCTGCTGTCAGGCTCGTCATTTTGGTCTTAAAATGTTCGGATTAACCCGCTCTACATGATCCTGGTGTTTTTATTTCACTATTCTGTCCCCAAATCAAGATATGAACATTAATAGACAAATCAGGCGCCTTCTTTCCCCAAGGTCACTCCCACTAGCATTAGCAACTGGTTTGAGTGACAGCGTTGCTAAGAGCCCACTCCCTGCTAAACCAGCAGTGCGGGCAGGAAGGGACGTTACCTTCAACAGCCTCGGTCCATTGGCTCTTTGGTTGCTATGATACTCGTGGTCGAAATTCCACTTGGCTCCAAATTCCCTCCTATAACTGCACTAGCCTCGATGAGCTTCATTTGACTGAAGCCGAACGCTGTGGGTGGTGTCACACTCACTTAGTCCACTTTTTTATACAGTCTATGATTTAAACCATTCAGTGCCACTACCCAAAAGCAGGATAATCCGAGTAAACTTTGACCTAAATGAACCATATCATAAATAAAA
Source organism: Periophthalmodon schlosseri (assembly GCA_000787095.1). NCBI lineage: Eukaryota > Metazoa > Chordata > Actinopteri > Gobiiformes > Gobiidae > Periophthalmodon > Periophthalmodon schlosseri. Next base: position 22,731 of record JACM01076194.1, read on the forward strand.
CATGAGCTGTGATAAGTAGCAGAATGAAAGACTTCAGCAGTTACTCAGTATCTATAATGAGTCAGCTATGGCAATTAGTCAACCCTCCACAGCTCAGAGTGCTGGGGTTCAGATGAGATCACAACATTCTGTAATCCAGTCATACTTAATACAGATGGTGAACAGCTAAAATTAATATAGTTAAATTGCTGATTTTAGTTGGAATACAGTGAGGTCTTGGGTCTAATCACTAACAGAAATGATCAGGGTCAACATTTGTAAATTTACCTTTTGGATATTTCATGGCAAAGTACAATGTGATCAATGGGGAACTCCGTCAACATCGGACTTTTTCTTTGCACTACTGGGAGATTTTGGGTTATTTTTTGACTATACGATAAGATTTAAGCCGTAAAATGTTGAATTCATAACTTGTATGACTCGTTACAGATGCAAACTAAGTACTAAAGCATTTCATTCTCCTGTTTATTTATTGTACCTCGTCTTTTTTAACAATATTGTAGGTTTAGAATATTTTTGTGGTTTAAATCTGCTCTTGTTGTTGTGTTTATCGTCTATATTTATTCCAGCAATATATCAAACTTCAGAATTTGCATCTGGGAGTATGACATTATCACTGACAATCTGACAATCACCCATATAAAAGTACTACAAAAGTACTCCCCATATGGTGCAATCAAAGTATATACATGATTATTGAACTAAAAACATTTAAACACATTTTTGTAACACTAACTCGACGTAGTAATTGTTGTGACAGGCCTTATGGGAATCAAAGTAAGGACCGTTTTGCTGTTTCCCAACACCATTGTAACCAGGCTCTTGTGCGTTTGACTTTGCAGACACAATGTACTGGGAATCACCAGTGGGATCGAGGATATTGGTCCGATCAAATGGGACCTGGCCCTGTGTCTGCTACTGGTCTGGGTCATCTGCTTCTTCTGCATCTGGAAGGGAGTCAAGTCCACCGGAAAGGTACCCACGTTCACTCAGTTTATATTTCAGTCTTTTTGTCAATTTTCTGGGTGCGTTTATAATGTGAACTTTTAACAGAATGTGATTATTAAAACATAATTTGCACATTTAATCGCAATCCTTGTCCTAAATCATAATATTTCCCAAATCCTTCAGCCCTGATCATTAAAATTCTAAAGGGTAGATTGTGACCTAAAGACCTTTCTAAGACTGAAGAACACACGCTATCCTTTTTTTTTTTTTAGCTTTTACCAATGTTCTAATGTTGTTCCCTCATCAAAAACATACTTGAAGTTGTATTTAGCTTCATCTACTCTTTTTTCATTAATCTTGTTTACGGAGTGATCTTGCTCTGGGCCTCAGAAATCACTCTGTTACAATTCTCCCTGGATTGTTGTGTCACAGGTAGAAATTCCATGCAGTTTTTAAGTCCATAAATCATTGCCAGACTCTGAGCATTTCAACCCTCCAACTGCATTCCTTACAACTGCGCGCTTGTGTTAGCACGCAAGTTATGTTGCCTAAATGTTTAGCTTTTTGTTATTTGCATGGTTCTTTCATCATTCATTCATTCTTTCTTTTGTTCTCACTGCTGTCAGTAGATGGCGTGCTAACACCAAATCCAAGTGGTGTGCAACTGCTGTAAAATAAAGTTTTCTATACCTAGGGATTATTTTAGGTTATAAAACATGAAATGCCAAAGCAAATGTACTTAAAAACATACATAAAAGCCAATAACAATACAAATAATGTATAGTTTGTCTCTTTAAAGATTTTCACAGACACAGTTCTGAGGTTAACATCCTTTTTAAATAAGCGTCGGTTTGAGGAAACACATTTATGGCACGATCGATAAGAAGAAACAATTGCGCTGTATGATTGCTAGGCTCCTCAGAAGGAACAAACCTCAAGGCTTCCCACGTATCATCTTCCCTTGTTGGCAGAGTAGTGACCACACTCGGCCGTGTTCTATCGACTTTACTACCTCCGTAAAACCATCGAGCACAAATCTAGCACCACTAATCGATACTGGGATGGGGTTAGGAAAAGAGATGTCTTGGGGTGGTTGCAGTGGTATTGTGGCTTTTAAACAGACTTAAATCTACTGGATAGCTAAGGTTTAAGCATATTTCACAGTTTATAGTTTCTTCTTTTGTTGACATAGAATTGAACATGCTAAGTCAGAATCATACGTCATTAAAAAACAATACTCACTTGGTCCACATGAGTCAATAGGTGATAGCAGTGTAGAAGTGGTTCGCTAAGTTTACTAGTAACACCAAAATATTGCATGTAGGCCTAGACAAAAACAGATTTTTATTACAGTAAACAAGTGCGGTTTGTTAGTTCCAGTGTAGTTCCTCCCTTCAGATATTTAAGCCAGTCCCTTATCGGAGCTGAGTCAGCCCTGTATAAGCTACTTGGATGAGAGGCAAAGGGTATTCACTCGAAAAGCATTTGTCCAGTTGACAAAATGCAGTCTTATTTTTTGACCCTGCTTTGATGACTGAGGGATCACACAGTTCTAGAGAATGATAATATTTGATAAGATTCAGTTCATCCAGGCGCATTGAAGCGTTCAAGAAAAGCCTAAATTAACTGCAAAAAGAATGAAAATCAAAAATGTTTGCAACGAAATGAAGTCAGCAGGTTAGACGGTTGATAGCTTACGTAAAAAGACCACTGGGAGGGGGGATAATTTGTAATTCTCATTAGACATTTGGCCTACCTAAAATCTCCATCTTTTGTGATTTGTGATTTCTGATTGACTTGAATTATTCATAGAATTCTAATAAGATTCATAATTTTACCTCTGTGCTCAGGTGGTCTACTTCACTGCCACGTTCCCCTTTGTGATGCTAATCGTGCTGTTGATCCGTGGAGTGACTCTGCCCGGTGCTGCCGAAGGAATCAAGTTTTACCTGTACCCCGACCTCAACCGCCTCAAGGATCCGGAGGTAAGGGACTCCTCCTGCTATCAGCTATGCTAACAGGCTAATGCTGTTGCTAGATTAAGACTTACTTTCAGTCAACACAGCAACATGAAGACTTTCTTTCTAAAATAGAAGTTGCTCAAATTTACTTTCAGTTACCAATCAGGCTTATGATTCTTTTCATCAATACTGAAGGGCTAGCTTGTTGGCTAACAACAGGAGGAAACCCACAGTGTCCCATTTTACTTGCTACTTGCTTGCTACTTCTTATTTTAGATGTCAACCCTCAGTTAAAGATCAGCAACAAAAAAGCAGTTGCGTTTTTTATATTAGTTATTAGACTTAAACTGCTCTTTTAAATGACTGTAGATGTGTTTTGAGCCGTTATATTTCATAACTCACCATTTCTACTGAAACAGCTTGTGTTACTCACTGCTGTAACTCAGAATGTTGTACGTGATTATGCCTAATAGAGAAACAAATTATGAGTCCATTAGCCTGTTAGCTTATTGCTTTTCACTGGATTTCACACTGGTTTCTTTGGTCCCAACATCAGCAGGCCTCAGCCTTTTTGTCCCTGCTCTCTCCCCTTACCATTAACAGGTGTGGATTGACGCGGGCACCCAGATCTTCTTCTCCTACGCCATTTGCCTGGGTGCCATGACCTCTCTTGGGAGCTACAACAAGTACAAATACAACTGCTACAGGTGAGGCTGCGCTCGGGCGGGGGCTTTGTTAGCGGGCTGTTAGCATTTAGCATTAGCGTTTTTTTAGTGGGAAAAAGTGAGGGGGGTGACTGTTGTGTTCATTAACAAATCCTCCTCCATGACATATGTGTGATATAGGGACTGTTTGCTGCTGGGAGCCCTCAACAGTGGTACCAGTTTTGTGTCTGGATTCGCAATATTTTCCGTCCTGGGCTTCATGGCACAAGAGCAAGGGGTGGACATTGCTGATGTGGCAGAGTCAGGTACGCGGGTCTGTAAAAGGCGGCAGTGATGGTGGGCGCTGCTTCCTGGTTCAACTAATGAAATAACAAGTGAATACCACGTTAAAGAAAACAGCAACGGAAAGACAAAACACAAACCATTTGGTCATTGGAAAAGAATGGATTCTATTCAAAAATGACGGCATCGGCATATGGAAGTTTTCCGCAATCAAACACCTTGAATTAAGAGTGCGTGTTAGCCACGATAAGTCAACAGCAAGATACCACAAGTTGGAGAAGCAAGTTTCCAGAAAGAAAATATTTTTCAGAAATTTTATTTTGGGTACGTAGTCGTCCATTTTGCCCAGTGACACTGAATTAGAAGAAGCAATCTGTTTGTCGGAGTTAGCATAGCATAGGCTTTAGACTAAGCTTGAGTGGAGTAGGTGAAGTGCATAGTGCATCTTGTGCCAGATGCCTCCAAAGCTTGTTTTGAACTGGTGTTACCATTGCTGTGGTTCCTCGATAAAAAAAGTACAATCCATGCTTTGCTTTGTGATTATAAAGTGACAATTTCTGTTTTTTGTACTATAATACCACTGCACCTTACATCTGTAGTGACCAGCTTTAGCTTACAGCTCTTTGGATAGGTCTATACAGTGTAGGTGAAGAGAAATGACACCAAACTAGATGACACACAGAGTTATAGGCCTCCATATTATAGCATGTAGCAACAACAGTGTAATATTACTCCAGTAGCTCACATCCTCTGCACAAGCAGCTCACATACAGCTTTTACTTAAAGGATAAAGTATCTTCAGACAGACTAGTGTCCATATAAGCTACTGGTTTAGGAATACATTGAATGAAGCATAAAAGGCTTTTTTATTCAAGGCTGCTGTGACAGTTTCTGTTCAGATCATATTAATTATCAATGTCCCATGTTGTTACTCAGACAGTACACTTCTCTTTGAAGCCTGTAAACTGTAATGCTAAAAAGTGTTTATTACATTTTCAGGTACTAACACTGTTATGAACAGCATGCAATAGTATTGCTATTCCCTCTAGACAAGCCTATCATAGTATTTACATATGTAAAATACAAAAAATAGTTTTGGCCTTGTAATAAATAAATCCTAATTATGAACACAGTTAATGTAATAAGAATGAGACAGATTAACGTTGTATTTGAATAGCCATGTAAAGTGTAAAGACAGCACTGAGAGCTGACACAGCCCTGTCACAGTGTGCTGTGAGTCAGCGGTGTTTGGTTGGATGGATGCCTCTAAAAGTGAACTACTACACTACTGTCTGCTGTTTCAGTGCCTCCTGTTCCCTCACATCTTTGGTTCAAAAGTAAAAAAGTAAAAAAAAAAATTAATACAAAATAAATAAATAAGGCGTATGTGATTGTAGCGGCTGCTGTTTTTCCCAGACCATTTTGCATTCCTCCTACACTGGGACGATGCAAAATGTAGGAGTGAAGTCTTTAGGTGGTGACTTACTTTGACTTTGGGCGGTGATGGACTTGGTTTACTTTTCCCAAAAAAAAAAAAAAAAAAAAAATGGGAGACGTGAATCATGCACATCTTATGGCAGTTTAGAGTATTCTAGAGTGTAGCTGTTTTAATAGTTGAGAGTTTTTGATGACACACATTCGTATAATATAATATAGGGTTATCAGATGTTATCAATACTGAGCCTAGTATTGGCACCCATTTGGACAAGTGTCTACACCTGAAACTCTATAGTACAAAACACACTCCTTTTAATCATCATTGTGCTATTGCAATCAATCCTCAAAATTAAGTCTGAATTTCTAGTATAATATTAGTGGCGTAGCAGTTTTGTATAACCTTTGTATAGGCTATAGTTAGTATAGACTTCATCTCTCATTTATTATCAAGTTAATGTCAAAAAATCTCAACTATTGAAAAATGTCTGTATTGGGCTGTCACACTGTTTATACTTTATATTGCCGAAGTACTTGACATAACCATGTACCGCAATGTGCATTATACTTACTTGTACTTACTTCCACAGCTAAACTCCCTTTGAAAACACTGAATAGCCATTTTAGAGATACTATTAGAATACTACATAGAGATGTTTTACTATGTAACCTAGTAATGGCTGTATTATATCCTTATAGGGCAAAATGGGTAAGTATAGTTAGACACATTGTTTGTCCTAACCCTATAGCCTAAATTGTTAGCACATTGTTAGCACATTGTTAGCACGTTGTTAGCTCCTTGTTAGCGAGTGAGTGCTTCTTGCTCCGGTCTGGTCTTGCTGTCCACTGGTTGGGTTCTTGGGTCTAGCGGTGGCTGCAGATCAGATGAGCCCTTTCACATGATGCTAACGTTGCTTCTTGTTGTTTTTGTTTGTCCCCTCCCGCTCCCCGTCCCCTCTGCAGGTCCCGGGCTGGCGTTCATAGCTTACCCCAAGGCAGTCACCATGATGCCTTTCCCAACTCTATGGGCTGTCCTATTTTTTATAATGCTGCTGCTGCTTGGCCTCGACAGTCAGGTGAGCACGGGGACACTTTGGATATCATATTAAAGGTGCACTGGGCCTATAACGTTTCAGGCAGACCCTCCACCAGAAAAATGACATAGCGCACCTTTAAAGCCCCCATGGCACAACATTTCTGGTAGTGGGTAGTTTCACGCTATCGGCTTGGCTGGAGATGTTTTTTCTGTGTCTGGGATGTTCCACTGTAGAGTTTTAACTTATCTATCACATGGAGACAAGCGGATGATGTACCTGCCAACACACATGAGTCAGTATGAGTCAGTTCTATAAAGAAGCAAGCCTGCTCACTGTATAGTTTTTACAGGGTATTTTCTGCAAGCGTTGTTAAGATGTGTAGGTGAGGTCATTTAAACCAAAAAAAATCCAAAAAAATCTTTTGGAAATAAAATTTGTATTAGTTATTTGAAATTGTGTCAACAAAGAAACATTTAATATTCCTGAAATTAAACTGAAGCACCAACAAAACAAAAGCACATCTGCGGAATGATCTATGTCTATTATCGGTGTATATAAAGTTAAGACCTGTACATATTTGCCTCCTGGAGCATAGGGCCTTGTTTGGGCATTTGTAACAGACTAAACATACCAGCTTGATAATGCCTTTCTAAAGTTAGCACTTCTTAAAAGACAGTTTCTCCAAATGCCCAACAACATGCAGCACAGGTTACATAAGAGGTCCACAGCTGTTGTATGGCCTGGATACTGCGGTATTTCTGTCAACTGCATGGACTATGTGTGTCTGTGTCTATGGCTATCATATGTAGCATCAACATGGACTTGTAGACGTTAGGCAGCTGGCTAAGGTGCTAGCTTACAAAGCACTAAACAAAGAGGCTCTAACTGAGTGATGGTGTCGAACATCATAAAATGCTATGGCAAAAATAGTACTGTTGTTAATGGAAAACAGACTAGACTTTAGGGGGCCCTAAGCAGAATTTGCCGTTGGAGCCCTCGCCGCTTCAGTGCCACGTATTCATATTTGACTAAATTAAGATGACGCTGTCGTCATCTCAACCGGCTGTAAAGATACTGAACACTCTATTCTCACAACAGGAATAGCCACGTTCTAGACATTTGTTTCCTGATTTCTGGTGCATTTGAATGTGTTCCAGTTGTCTAACGTGGGCTTACATTTATCAGGTAATAAAATGCAGAATTGGATAGAGTAGCCAAAAGATGGACTTAACCAAGGGCACGCTGGGCCGGCCATTTAAAGACCTGTCGCTGTCCTCTGCTGTTTTTACAACTCTTGCAATGCATTATGGTCTATATTAACCAGTCTAGTGACCAGCGCTGGACACTACTTTTCAAGATGCATTGTGGGAAATTTTGAGCGCACTTCCTTTTCACCCACTGGACACTTGGTCATCTCTGAAAATGATGTGATATAAATAGTGTGGACATTCGAACACAGCCAGAAAGAAACCAGTGCGAGTAAAATACAATGCCAGAAAAAAAGTTTTTTTTTTCTCATACACAAAAAAGTATAGCATTTTTTCAGCTACAAAAATAGTATAGTTTTGTGGAGGTGGCAGTGTATTGCTTCTAGGATACTTTATATCTGAAATATTTAAGGATATTTTATATTTTCAGTTTGTGGAGGTGGAAGGGCAGATCACTTCTCTGGTCGATCTGTATCCGTCCTTCCTAAGGAAGGGTTACCGCAGAGAGGTCTTCATCGCTATACTGTGCTGCATGAGTTACCTGCTCGGGCTCACCATGGTCACCAAGGTAACACTACACGGCAACCGCATCATAGCAACAGCATCCCCATAGCAACCCTATCCCAGTGACTCATGTATTCTCATAGTTAAGCACATGCCAAATACTCTACACCTACATTACCTCTAAAGACACAGCA
>KN484376.1:2138-12799 GCA_000787095.1 Periophthalmodon schlosseri
ACTCTTTCTTTAGACAATAGAATGTGATTTTCAACATTAAATAGTAGTACACTGATGAAAAAGCATGTGTCAAGTATGTAAACCTCTCTAACTGAGCTTGTGGTTGTTGTGTTGCAGGTACTTGGTGCTGGAGCATGTCTCCGGGGGGGAGCTGTTTGATTATCTGGTGAAGAAAGGACGACTCACTCCCAAAGAGGCCAGAAAATTCTTCAGACAAATCATCTCAGCTCTGGATTTCTGCCACAGCCACTCCATATGGTCAGCATGTTTACTACTACTATTAATAGGGATAGGATAAGACACAATTTCCACAAAACGAGATATGAGATTGGGGCTACAAGAACGAGTCAACACGACATTTTTACATAATTCCTAATGTATAATTTTCCAATTTTGTCCTCACAATTTTTTATTTTATTTAATATTTTGTGCCATTCTAGTACTGCTTTTTGGAAGAGATGTAACTCACCAGCACTTAACACATTTTTGTCCAATCCAAATGTAAACACATGGGAAAAAAATCTCACAAGATCCTGTGTCTCTCATGTGTGCATAGTCTTGACAATTTTGTCTCGCGAGATGTTGTGACACGAGATCTTGTCCCATCCCTTTCAGCACCTCCCTCTGGCGGTCATAGTTACATTCATAACTTTAGCTTTAACATGATTCCTCCTTATGCCGTTCAGTCACAGAGATCTGAAGCCAGAGAACCTCCTTTTGGACGAGAAAAACAACATTCGCATCGCAGACTTCGGCATGGCGTCTCTGCAGGTCGGGGACAGTCTGCTGGAGACCAGCTGTGGGTAAGGGACAGGACACTGTATTTATATATGTGTAACAGTCTATAACATGTAAGGGACAGGAGAGCACACTGTAAAGCTAACTAGAAGCACTGCTTGGTCTGAAGCTAGTTAGACTTTATCTAAACTTTGTTTTAACACAATCTGACCAGAAAGAACGGACTTAGTTGGAACTACAACAGGTGATAGGATTTTATACTGCTAAAGAAGTCCATGTCAAGCTAACTAGCATTAGTCAACAGTTTTTCAGTTAGCCACTTTCACCTTTTTGTTGAAAATCAAACACCTAAACAGGACCATGAACGCTCGTATTGATCACAGACTACTGAACATTAGCTGTATAAGTCCAAGATGTAACCTACTTTTCCAGACCGTCTACTCACAGAAAACTGTTGTCCCTCATCCTCTGCACTGTCAAAACACAGACTGAATGTTGTGACTGAATGAGTCGTGTAAGAGTCAGATTACTCTTCAGCCTGAGCTGTAGATGTGGCTCTGGTTCAGTCCTGACTCTGCTCTCTGAATCAAACTAGTACTCAGCATTACTGCAGTACTGCACCCATGCACTGCACTGAGATCTGTGGAGTAGGATAGTATTAATGGCCGTGGAGGTTTGGGATGTGCAATTCATTACATTTTAATTAAACTGAGATCCAATCCTTTCAAATGGTCAATGATCAGCCTGGGCCTTTCTAATGAAGATTCATGTGGATAGCCAATCCTCTGTCAGTAAAAGCATGTGGTTTGGAGCAGACGCAAGACTTGGGAGTAAGAAATTTGGCTGTTTTTTTTGTTAAATAACGTGTATCTGATTATACTGTCTTAAAACGTGAAAACAGAACTAGTTAATTTTAAACAGTTTGCAGTTATTCCTTATTCCTCACTTACCTTATGCATTCAGAGCATCCTAATTATTCACCGTGATGAGTTTATAAGCACTTTTCACAACTTTCAGACACCAGTCCGGAGTTTTGCTGTGACCGTAAAATAACGACTAGCATGCTAACGCACACTTCTTGATTATCAGACAATAAACCGGTTTACAATAAGATTCAGACAGCACACAGCGACATATTTTGACCTCAAAAGCTGCTTATAGAATATATATCTGCACTGGAGCAAGACACATTTTGCTCAGATACATGTGAAAAACTAAAACTACTACTAAAATTGTAGTACAAGTTGTTAAGGTACACTAAAGTACTGTGTTCTCTCGGCAGATCTCCACACTACGCATGCCCAGAGGTGATCCGGGTACGTTCATATCTACCACTAAGACTATTTCATTACAACTGTGCACTGGCTTAAGGTGCCATCGTTAAAATTGTATCATGTTTTGTCTGTCTGTTGAGGTGTTAAATGAAATGTGTTTATATATTTTTCAGGGAGAGAAGTACGACGGGAGGAAAGCAGATGCGTGGAGCTGTGGAGTCATCCTCTTTGCACTTTTAGTGGTAAGTGGGGGGTCGGGTCATCACTGCGTTTCAGGTGCATACATATAGTACTCTCTACACTTTGCTGTTTTAAGTAGATTCTGTTTGGTTGTTAATCAAGAATATCGCTTTTCACAGTTGCTAAAAGTAGATTGTAACATCACATTGCAAAACATTATGGGATACCCCCTTAGACCAGTGGCTCTCAAACTTTTTACACCAAGTACTACCAAAGAAAAGATTTGGCTTTCCAAGTACCACCAGATCTAAACCAGGTCTATAATTTCAGGTCTAATCTAGGGCTAAACCAGGTTTAAAAGTGGACTACATCATTTCCATTGTATCCAATGAACTGAAGAGCTGTCTAAGTACCACCTGAAGGAGATCATGTAACACTAGTAGTACAAGTACCACAGTTTGAGAAACACTGCCTTAGACAAACAAACACTAAACAACCTCCTCATTTCCAGTTCTAACATTCGGTAAAAGTAACTTGCTTTTAGATGTACTATTTTTGGTTTCATGTTTAAATGTGGAACACGTGATGGAGGCCGGTTTGTTTGTCTAAAGTTGTGACATCATCTGTAATGTGCTATTATGGACTAAAGAAATTTGCAACATAAAATAATGCTAATGAATAATCCCATGCATATTAGTTTAGCAGTTTATATTTCAATTTCCTCTCAAGATTCAAGTCATTTTTAATGGTCAGTGATCAGCCTTTTTAATGAAGAGGTCTACAGCCAATCAGTGAAGCCATGAGGTTTGGAGCAAAGGCAAGATTTTGAAGGAAATTCTGATAATATTTTTTGTTAAATAGTACTGATTAAAAGTCTGTCTTTGTTTATGTTCATTAAATCAATGCTGAAAGCCATTTTTAAATTTAGTTTTTGAAAAGAAAAACTAAAATCCAATTAGAACTCTAGGTGAATCAATATGAGGATTGCTCAGCCCTAGTTTTAAAACAAACAAAAGTCCGTGATTAAATGTTCTCTGTGTTTAGGGAGCTCTGCCGTTCGATGACGATAACCTGCGTAACCTCCTGGAGAAGGTGAAGCTGGGAGTGTTCCACATGCCGCACTTTATTCCCCCAGACTGTCAGAACCTGCTGAGGGGCATGATCCAGGTGGACCCAACCAAACGCCTCACGGTAAGAAGGCAAATACAGATAAACCCAACCAAAAGCCTCACTGTAAGAGGGCAAAAACAGGTGGGCTCAACCAAACGCCTCATGGTAATTTTTTTATGATTCCAGATACATTTTTTTCTACTATAATTTAGATAAAAATGTGTGCCTGAAGAAGTTTTATATGTCATCCATGCATGTTTGCGTAATCTTGCGATCTCTGGGCCCTTTTTGAACCCTCCTTATGGTTAGCAGTATGAGCCTGTTTAAGGCTCCGCCCACAAGCCTACATCACCCATGGTCCGCACTGCAATTTTACATAAATATGCAAAACAATACACTACGACTTGACAAACCTGATGTGATGTGCAGTAGTTTCATTAGCAGGATGCACGGCGATTGTGTTGTGATAGTGCTCTGAAGGGGGAGTGACTTAGCGCAGGAAGCAAAGGGAGGGGAGACTCAGGGCGTCAAAAACAAAAAACTCATTACACATTTTAATACGTTGTTTTTGGTGAATGTAGCATTTTCAAAAGAATAAAAGTTAACATGGTGATCTACATATGTTATGCATTAGCAGTTTACCCCAGAGAAGTAAAATAGCTCCTCTTTAAGTGCTTCCCTTAACAAAAAAAATCAGAAGTAATATTATAATGTATCTAACAGCGTGTTGTTGTTGTCTGTTTGCAGCTAGAGCAGATTCAGAAGCACACGTGGTACCTGTAAGTATTTCTGTGTTGTTTTGCTGATTAAATTGTTTCTTTGGTTCTGTCATTAATTTGTGTTCTTCTATCCCAGGGCGGGTAAAAACGAGCCGGAGCCGGAGCAGCCTGTGCCGAGGAAGGTGTCCATTAAAACTCTGTGTGCTGCCGAGGACATCGACCCGGACGTCCTGGAGAGTATGCACTCGCTGGGCTGTTTCAGAGACAAGGACAAGCTCACCAAAGACCTGCTCTCAGACGAGTAAGGGACAAACCAGTATAACTTATGAACCAACCAGTATAACGCGTACAGAGGCCAAACTTACCAAAGACCTGCTGTCAACAAAAACAAAAAAACTGCAGTGGAATAAACCAATGCATAGTCCAGGTTTAGGCCCGGTTTAATGCAGATTTGGTTTAGTCCCATTCTAGTCCTGACTTAGTTCTGGTTTAGGTCCAGTTTTGATGTGACACACCCTATTGTGTACTGCAGGCCAAGCTTACCAAAGATCTTCTGTCAAACAAGTCAGTACAAAACCAATGTGAAATCTATCTTTAATAAAACCTATGTATACATGTATTACAACACACACACAGGAGATGGTCACCAAAGACCCCTGCTCCCTTAGAGATAGGGTGAGGAGACGAGCCAGCTGAGGTGGCCCAGGCATCTATTCCGGATGCCTCCTGGGTACATCCCTGGAGAGGTGTTCTGGGCATGTCCCACAGGGAGCAGGCCCCGGGGTAGACCCAGAACACGCTGGAGGCTGGCCTGGGAACGCCTCAGGATCCCCTCTGGAAGAGCTGGAGGAAGTGTGTGGAAAGGGAAGTCTGGGAGTCTCTGCTTAGACTGCTGCTTCCATGTCCTGGCTTCGGATAAAGCAGCAGAAGATGGATGAATGGACTGTAAAACATGTGTTATTGTGTGTTTTAGTGAGAATCAGGAGAAGATGATCTACTTCCTGCTGCTGGACCGAAAAGAGCGATTCCCAAGTCACGAGGACCAGAATCTACCCCCCAGAAATGAGATTGGTATGAACCTCAAATGGGCCATTATCCATCGTGAAAGAGTACATTTGACCTCTTTATCACATTTCCCTTTGGTATTCACCAAACTAAGGGTGTGTTCACACTTGTACAGTTTTGGGCCAGATTTGAGCCTGGTTTAGTCCTAATGTAGCTGTGGTTATAGACCTGGTTTAGTTCTGGTCTAGTCTATGTTAAGTCCTGGATTTAAACTGAATTTAGTCCCTACTTTAATATGGTGTATATGCAAGTGTGAATCCACCCTAATAAACACCCCCGATAGGTATTTTATACAGGGCCAGCATAGTTACAAATGCCCCTAAATATCTTCTTTTTGGAATAGTGATCAATACATACGTTTACATGTGCACGAGTATCACAATTATGATTAGTTTTTTTTTAGTATTCTCATTTTGTGTCCATGTAAACGCAATATCCTGATTTCAGTATCCTGGATAAGGCAGTATCCCAGTTACGAGAAACTAGGATAATTTTATAATATTCAGGATATTGCGGCATGTGGACGCCACCACTGGTACAGCAGTGAACATGTGCAAACTGACATAACAAATAAGGTAGGAGCAGCAGCATTCCCAAAACGACTCAAACTTCTACCAGGACTTTTTAAGTTGCAATATTTTATACCTATAAACAAAGTAAAGCAGTCTGCTGTTTAATACAACCACCATTTAACACCAGGCTGTGGCTGTGTTTTTTTGTGTTGTTAAAACATGCAAAAAAGCCTTAAATTAGCGAAGTTGCTAACATGTTTAGCTCCTTGCCATATCTGTGCCATAGTTACCACTCTAAATATCCATGATACTCCGACTGTGCATGTATACAGGGATATGAATACTGTCATAACCAGGATAAGGCTCATAACTGGGATACTCGAGCGCATTTAAACACACTCAATAATAAGAAAAAATAGTAATAAAATGCAGTATGTTACGTGTAAGTTAGATTGTCATGTACACCATGGTTGACCTCCGTGTGACCCCAGCAGACCCGCCCAGGAAGCGCGTGGATTCACCGATGCTGAGTCGCCACGGGAAACGGCGCCCGGAGAGAAAGTCCATGGAGGTGCTGACGGTGACGGAGGGCGGGTCTCCCGTGCCAGTCCGACGGGCACTCGACATGGCCAATCATGGGCAAAGGTGAGTTTGATGTCACAGCTATGTAAAGGACAGAATCTATACACCTGAATGCACAGAGGGAGGGGCCAGGGGTCTTTTACTCTGTACATTAAAGGCACTGTACCTGATGTTTACTGTCTTAAATAAGATGAAAAAAACAGAACTAGTTCATTTCAAATAGTTTGCAGTGGTCCAAAGTTATTCCTCACTTACCTCATGCATTAAGAGCATCCTAATTATTCACAGCAATACTTTTATTTTAGTTTAGTTTTAGTGCTTTTCATAACTTTCAGAGACCCGAGTGGAGTTGCCTTCACGGTAAAGCGAACAACAACTAGCATGCTAATGCACACTTCCTGATTATTGGACAATAAAACGCTTCATGATTAGATGCAGACAGCACACATCTGATTTTGACCTCAAGAGCTGCTTACATAATGTATCTGTGCAGGAGCGAGACAAAAATTGGGTACAGGGTTTCAAGCAAGTATTTGTGAGAAAAACTTGAGTGATATTGCTTAAACAATTTAAAGGCATTTTGTTGAATGAGGACCATAAGAAAGCAACTGTTGCAACTGATGCACAGTGTTGGATGCTTTCTCCTCGACCATGTCCTGAAAGTTCAAATTAAACTTAATCTTATTTACTTGAAGCTACCATCTGCAAGTTTATTGAATTTTTTGTTACCAGTAGATGGCAGATATGAAACCTGTTCCCCCTCCCCTCACCTGGCATCTACCCCCTCACCTGGTCTTTGTTCAGACTGGTATACGGGGGGGTCAGCCAGTCTAATTACGGATGGTAGCTTTAAAATGTGTTGATCCAACTTAAGATTTTGCTGTCTGAAATTCTGAACCATTTTAGTTTTATTAGACTGTTTCAGTTTGAAACGTGGGTAGATTGTGTGGCATGTGCACAAGATGAAATGTTATTGAAAATGCTCTATATTTAGTATTTTGGTCAAGAATTGCTTGTAAAAGTTTGGGAACATAAGGAAGTTATGCATGTTAAAGGGACACCACAGCTTTTTGCAGCAGTAGTTTTAAGTATTTTGTTCTAAAAATAGAACGGCTGAAGTATCCCTTTAACAGTGAGTGCATGTCTGTTATGGAGTCTGGACTTAAAGTTTGTAGCATGACGGTGAAAATAATAAGTCTCCTGAATGTGAACCAGAATTAATTTAGTGTCTGAAATATTTCCTTTTCCCTTGTTTTGCTAATTAGGAACGATATAAAACATCTCTAATGTTTTGTATGTGGCAACATTTTGCCGTTACCAGAGTGTAATTGCATTGAAATGTGCAACTATGAGTACGCCTGGCAACACTGGATATGAAAACATGATGTTTGCAAATCTTTAAAGGTGCACTATGTAACTTTTCTAGTGGGGGTTCCAGCATGCGCTTGTCTCCATACAGATGTTATTTCTTTGCTTGAAATGTTCCACAGTATGGTATTAAATGTGTTTTTATTACTCAACCACACCTTATAAAACATGCATTCTTACTGTGAGCTTGGTCACCTCTCCGCTGATCTGACCTGTAACTTGTCCTGCTTGTCTCCATGGAGATGGATAAGACTGAATGTTACATATTGCACCTTTAAAGATGATAAACAGTGCAGTAATGTTGTATATTGTTTTGTATGCTGTTATTTCCGAGCCTTTATGTGAATAGCCAACCATTCAAATCTGGGCCTCTCTTTATAAACCTTTTTAGTATAGTCTTTAATACGTTCTTGTTATCAGATAAAACAACAAAACTTAACATATCTGGAGCTTACTATACATGAAATAAATACTACTTAAAAAGTTCTATTTACGCTGCTAGCATGGTTAATCATAGTTGTAGCGCCACATTCACGCGTTGTGCTCTTGCTAGCTCTCTGTAGCCTGCATGCCCACCTCGCTAACTCTTTGCTAAATCTTTGCATGCCTGATCCGTACCTAACCCAGTAGCACCAGTTTCTATTGTTTTCCCTGACGTTAGCATGTGTGTGTGTGTGTGTGTAGCGCTGCTGACTCATCCTGCGGTACTGTTGCATGCTGGGTAGATTCCTCCTGACTTTGTGCTCTCTTTCTCTCTGTCTCTTTGCCTCTCGTTTCTTTTCGTTCACTTTTTTAGCAAATCCGTTTTCAGTAAAAGCTTGGATATCACAAACGCTAACTGCAGCAAGGAGGAGAGGTACTGCCACCTATGGGCCTGTGAGCGCCGGTTCATGTCCATCTCATTCTAATCTAGCACCCATTCATTCTCACTGTGGGCTACTGTCGCTGTCTCACTGTTTCTATGTGTGCTGTTCTGACCCTAAGCATGTCCACTGCCTCACCTGTCTGTCTAATGCTGCTAATAGAGCCTCTTCCAAACGTCCAACAGGGAAATATTATTTTAAGTCAATTGTAATGGAAACGCTTGTGCCACAGAAAAGATGCAGTTATTTGAGTATGCACCAATATATGCTGTTATACCTCGGATGACATTATCTGGCATACTGAGGGTACTTCATATCATAGAGGGCCCTTTTGGGTTTATTTCATTCTAAATAAAAAGATTCAAATCTGCCATTTTGCGCCTCCCTTGACTACAGAATTATACAGGGCCTGAAGCGTAAATCAGTACTCACTAGTGGACCGGAGTCATGAGGAAAAACAAACAGAACAGATGGTTGCCAGATCTGCAAACATTTTCCCCCAGATCCTTAACCCTCAAAAATCAAGAGAAAGGGCAATGCATTTTGGGATCAGATTAAGCCCTGGAATCACAGCTATACCGCCAAACACTTTACATGTATGTTACTGTAGTTGTCACCAGTGTTGGAGAAGGTATTTTGAAAAATTACCGTTACTAGTTACTTGTAATATTGCACTAATTACTTAACTGCCTCAAGAAAGTAACTTTAAACTGAAACAAATGCTGTAACACCAACAATAAAAATGGCTCACATCTCCTCCACACTGCTCCACTGCTGCTGTCTCTGGGGTGGTCCCGGCTGCATAGGTCAGTTTGTCACTTTTGATTGTTTTGTCTACACGTATTTTTGCAGAGAGCTGTTATGCTCTCCTCCAATGTGTTGTTGTTGGTGTCGCAAATAACTAAGTACATTGTTAGCAACTCCTTTTAGGGTTGTCAAAAGTATTGAGAATCTACAACTAGCATCGGAACTAGACTCATGTGAGCAGGTATCGATACTAAAATAGTCACATTTACAAGACAGAAATGAACCTTTCCTGAATATCTTTAGAATGATCTTGAGCTGTATCTTTCACAAGTATAAGACACATAGACTAGTACACGCCCATGGACCACTATGGAACCTACTGGACACTGAGGGACACACAGATATAAGGCACATGGGAATAGAAAAGAAAGTACTGCCATTTAATGTGGGAAATTGCATTCTATTGTCTAAAATAAGAGTGTTTTTTATTATAATCGTTTTATCGGCATTGAGTATCGAGTGTACTCCTTAGTATTGAAATGGAGTTTGAAATTTTTGTTTTGTGACAACACTAATTCCTTTGCAAGCATTTTGACAGTGATGCCATGTACTTTAAAAGTGTAGTATATTACTGTGACTAAGTACTGCAGTCCTAAATTAGAGCCCACTCTTGCTGTCATGCGTCTTTAACAGTGATATAGTGTTTTGCATTCACTTTACGCTGGTCCAGATTGTCTTTGTGTAATTACACATCAGAATGAGACGCCCACAGTGTTTCAGATGGACAGTTAATGGAACAGAGATGATGAATAGTACAGACAGAAACAGAGCCGTGTGTGAACGTGGACTCGGGGACTGTGCTCATAAAGATGCTGACTCAAGAGTGTCGTTAATGTAAAACAAGTTTATTTTAGTCGAAAGCAGTGCACCAGTGATATATATGTGAAGACTGGGACTAACCCAGGACTGAACCAGGACTAAACCAAGACTAACCCAGGACTAAAGCAGGTCTAACCCAGGACTAATCCAGGACTGAAACAGGATTAAACCAGGACTAACCCAGGAATAAACCAGGACTTAAAAAGATCTAACCCAGGACTAAATCAGGACATAAAAAGGTCTAACCCAGGTCTAAAACCGGACTAAACCAGGCCTGATCCAGAACTAAAGCAGGTCTAAAGCACTTCTGATAAATGCCAATGCACTGCACACACTGCACACTGCACTAAATCAGGACTAAACCAGGTTTAACCCCGGACTAAACCAGGTATTAGCCAGGACTAATCCAGGACTAACCTATGACTAAAACCAATAACTAAACCAGGACTAAACCAGGTTTAAGGGACCTCTGATAGATGCTAACCATTTGAGACCAGGAACACCTCAGAGCCCCACTAAACCAGGACTAAAACAAGTAACCCGGGATTAAACCAGATCCAACCCAGGACTAAACCAGAACAAACAAGGACTAACCCGGGACCAAACCAGGTCTAACCCAGGACT
>KN484377.1:10568-54886 GCA_000787095.1 Periophthalmodon schlosseri
TGTTGGGATTTCAGATGTGTTCATTTTGCTTTAGCTAACAGTCGTAGACGTTACATCTGCAGTTATTTAAACAGTAGTGTTGGGTCTTGTGCAAATCTGTTCCTCTTACGATATGGACAACACAGTAAACCTCTAAATATAACAATGTTAAGTCAAAGAATGCCAATGTCTCAGATAAACTGAAAAATCAGCTACATTTCGTCGGTCTCCACACAGCAGTGATGTCAGATGTGGACGTTGGGCTGCTTGTTTTCACCGCAGTTCCCGAGTTGTTTTTTCCAACTTGTGCTGCGTTCATGTGCATTTTTTTACTCGGAAAAAAACACTTTCCTGAGTTCTCGAGGACCACATGCAGCATACAGTTATCGGTTACCATAGTGACACAATGCACACATTAGCAAACACATGCTGATAAGTTTTTAGATTTATTTATTTAGATTGTCTGAAAACTCAGTAAAAAATACAAAACAACACATTTTCAAGAGCCTGTGATCAATCTGAGCGTTCATGGTCCTGTTTAGGAGTTTGAGTTTCAACAACAAGGTGAGAGAGACTCACTGAAAAACTGTTGGCTAATGCTAGCTAGCTTGTGACTGTTGTGTTTTTGAGAGAGACTTGTTTAACAGCACAAAATCAGCCCACCTATTGTTCCAGCTAAATCACTTCTTTATGATCAGATTGTGTCAAAGTAATTCTCAATCTAAAGTCTAACTTGAGTAACTTAACAGAGTTTTAGACAGAGCAGAGCCTCTAGTTAGCTTCATCCCCCAGGGAATGTTGTTGACATCAGCTGAAAGGTATCAATAGTAAAATCAATGATGTATGAATAAAGCTGGGTACTGTTGCAGTGGGGTTTGTAACGGCCGTCTGATAACTGTAGGTAGAGCAAGTTTCTAATAATATAAAACTAAATAAACGATTAAAAGGCCTTAAACACATTATATGTTGTAACTCGCCCTCACAGAGCAGCTCAAGGCAGTGCTTGTATGATCCACTAGAGGGCAGCAGCAGCTCAGCTCTGCCTCAGGCTTCTCCTTCTAAAAATCACTTCTCCTTTTTATCTTTTAGTTCCTCATTAAACTGGGGCAAACTTTTATTAAAACATAAAATATAATAAAACAACAAAATTAAGGTGTAGATTATTTCAGTCAGTGGCGTTATTTAAATGTTGGGCTCCGACATTAACATTAGCATTAGCACTGGCACACAAAGACGTGCCTTTGTAAACACAGAAGTGTTTCTCCTCCTGTTCCTCTGGTGAAGTTTTCCTCACATTTATAAAGTGTTTAACAAGTTGTCAGTGACATCCACCTACAGCTCCCTGTCCACTGTCTGATCTGTCACGATTTAGTGATTTTATATGTGACACAGTATTTACAAATGAAAATCAGAAATATCTTTTGTATTAATAATGCCACTTTCGTAGTTATTAAAGGTCTTTTCATATGTGTTTAAGAGTCTGTATATTCCAGACAACGATTAATTTTTATCAGAATCTGTTTTATTGTCAAAATTCACAAACAGGAACTTGTAAAGTGACAGGTGTTATAAAGTGACAGGTGCTATAAAGTGACAGGTGCTATAAAGTGACAGGTGTTATAGACTGACAGGTGTTATAGTGTGTTCATGAGCACAGCAGCAGAGGGGAAGAAACTGTTGTGTTTTATATATAATTGTTTCAGCCCTAAACAAATAGTGTATCTTTTGATTGGTTCTCAAAATGGCTCCATGTAACAAGAAGCTATTAAAATTTCAAACCAGAGGAACTTGATTGACATGTCAGATCTGCCCTGCTCCAGTTCACCTCCTTCTCTTTTACAGCTGTCGTTTTTATGGTAAATATCTGTATCTAAATGTCGTATTTCAGTTACTCAACCGCAACACAAAGAGGCCTGCACTAAATCTGAGCTTTGTTTTTACAGCTGACCCCGAGTGACCCCTGTCCGCTCCTCGTCAGCACTGACCCAAGACCTGACGACATCCAAGTCCAAGATCCAGTCCCGGGTCCAGATCTAAACCCTGGTCCTGAGCCAAAAGCATAAAACTTCCTGTCAACGTCTACTTAGCGCTGACCCCCTCATTACATTACATTACATTGACATTCATTTCCTCCAGTGCATATGACAGGTTTTCATGTTTTTCTAATTCTGCTTTGGAGGGATAGTACCTGTGCTAAATATTTATCATAGTTTTACATCAGTTAAGTGTCAGTTTGTGGAAAAAAAGTTGAGAATAAAAAAACAAAAAAATATATAGGAAGTAGTGCTGAGTTTTAAAACAGAATCCCTTTATGTCATCAACACCAAACATTACATCCAAAATGCAGAACAATTTAGATACAAGGAAGGCATTTTTCTGACAGTTTAAACCTTCATAAATGTCTTGTCATTTATTTTTCTTGTTCTAATCATAACTATTGTGTAATTTAGACACGTTTTGGCCCCTTCCAGTGATGGGAAGAATACTTTTAAAATGTATTTAGTTACAAAATACTGAATATCTGCATTAAAATGTATTTTGTAAGGTATTCTGATACATAGGCCAATCAGAGTACTGTACTCCGAATACTCTGAATACTCTGAATACTCTGAATACTCTGAATACTCTGAATACTCTGAATACTTTACACAATTTTTATAGTGTAAAAACATGAGCTATAATTACAAACAGCTTTATTTTTGTTGTACTGTTTGTTATGGATTAATTTATGTATAAGTAGAAATGAAGAATCACACACACGTACATGCACACGCACGCACGTGCACACACACACACACCCACACACACACCCACACACACATACACACACTGCAAGAGCTGTGTTTTCTTCAAAATTAGCACGTATTTTTGGTACATGTATTCAGTTACTTCCCAACACTGCGTATGTCACATCTGCTGCCCGTGTCCAACCAGGAAATAAAATTATGAACTTTATCAAAATGTAAAAAAATGAACAAACTAGGTCATATTTTTAGTCAAATCTATATACCTATATCTATAATGATGTTAACTTTGTTTTAGTGAGTTAGTAGTTCTAACTTGTCGTATGCACTTGATGATCTGAACTTTAAACCATGTTGATCTAATAATAAAGGATCTGATTTTTGTCCCCATAAGGGCGGCAGGTCCCCATGGTGTGAGTGTGTACAGATTTTAGTCCCCACAATGTGAGAAATACCCGCCCACACACAAGTCTCAAGTCCAGGCCTAAAACCAGATCCAAATATAGACCCTAGTCCAGAATCCAGATCTATAACGAAGACCTGAAGACCTCTAAGACCCCAAGACCTGGACCAGAACTAGGTCTTGACTTTTAGGGGGCGTTCACACTTGTACTTATTTGGTCTTAGTTTGAGCCCAATTTAGTCCTGATGTAGACTTTGGTTTGGTCCTGTTCTAGTCCTGGTTTAGTCTTGGTCTAGTCTGGGTTCAGTTTCAGCTTTAGTTACACTTTTTAGTGCTAATTTTGTTGTTGTGCTGTGTTGCTGGGATTTGGGTGATATCACAACATTCTATAGGCCAATCATATTAAACACAGACGGGGGCAGATTAAATGAATATAGTTAAAATGCAGATTTGTGTTGTAATACAGTGAGTTCTTGGGTCTAGTCACTGATAGAAATGATCAGGTTCAACATTTGTAAATTTACCTTTTGGATATTTCATGGCAAAATACAATGTAATCAATAGGGAAAACTGGCTCTTGTCCCCATCTGGGAGTATGACATCATCATGTTCGAGAATCTGAAAAAATCCGCCTAAGTGTGAACGCACTCCAAGCCTTCACTGAGATTCTCCTGTCAACACCTCGTCATCGCTGACCCCAAGACCCCCCCACAAAAGTCCCAAGTCCAGACCGTGATCTAGGCCCAGTCCAGGTCTACACCAAAACCCTCCAGATCATAAAAAACAAATCCTGATTCTTTTCATCTTAACCCGTCATCTGCTGTGACCCCAAGAGCCCCAAAGATCCTCCAGATTTGGTGCCAAGTCCAGATCTAGACCCTGGGTCGAAATACAGACCGAAAACCAGGTGCTGACCGAGATTCTCCTGTCAACACCTCGTCAGCTGTGATCTTTGACCCCTCAAGACCCACTAAGACCCCCCCAAGACCCCAAGTCCTGGACCAGAACCAGGCCCTGACCTAGGCCTTATATTTACTGAGGTAATATTTTAGAGGAGACTTCTCAAAGCTGTATTGTTCATGTTTGAGTATCTTCATTCTCCTGTACAGAAGACGCCATTGCCCGTTTTCACTGACCCCCCAGTGAGAACAGTGATACACGTAGGATTCGGCAGCGTCGCGTAGCCATTTTGGCACTTTTTTTTGTTAATCCACTGCTCTCTACCGTGACCTGTAACTACCCATAGGGGGCGCTGTCATCATGGTCCGACAGAGTGGCACTTTGTTGTGGCGTTTGCTGCGACATAAAGAGACAGATGAACTTTCTTTTATTTCTTTCTTTTCTTTTACTAAATGGTTTTGGATAAATATTGTGATTTGTGTCAAAATTATGAATGTCTTCTTTAAAAAAAACAAAAAAGCAAAATTAAGATAATATATGAACACATGAGCTAATTTCAGTCCAGTTCTGTTGTAATGTTTATTTTGTGTTAAATCTTTGAGTCTCTAAATGTGGTGGAACCAGGGTTGTTTTGGGCACTGCAAAAAAGAAACGTATAATGAGTTAAAATTATTTCAGTTTGGAATACTTTTAAATTTTGTGTAATTTTGTCAAGTTTAGATTTATTTAATTTTTGCAGTGAAGTAAGATTTCATGATTTTTATTAAGCACTATTTTCTTACTCAACAGACTTATTTGAAAAAAAAAATCTAAAATGCATTGAAAGAAACTGATCAAAACAATATCCTGAATTAAATTATTTTAACTCATAAATACTGTGTTTATTTAATTTATTTTTTTGCAGTGTTCGTCTCTCTTCAAATTTTGTTTTCTAAATTTGAAAATTGTGATTTTTAAAAAATTGCTTTTGTTGTAAATAATTTTCCAAGTGAGATGTGTTTATTTCTGTCTTCATCTGTCATTAAGTTGACTAGATCATAAAAATTACAAAAATAATCAAAAAGTTGAATGTTTTTTGTTTGTAAAATGCCACTTCAGTTCCAATATTTGTCATACATTTTTCTCACTAAAAATATTTAATTAGACAAGGAATAAGATTTTATTCTCTTCAATAAATCATGGAGTAAACATAAATGGCACAGCTGCACTAAAAGTCATCCTTTCATTTTGTGTTATTTTAAAAATGTACAAAAACATTTGGTGGTTTTATTTTGGTTTCTGATCCTCACATGACGACAGCAGTGAGGAAACGTGTACGTGTCTTGTTTTTTGTTGCGTCGTCTGCGCACAGATCATAGACTGTATATGTTTATACAGTCTATGGTTCAGACATAATGAGATCATGACTGTTGTATGAGTTGAACCTGAAAAGTGCCTGACTCATGACTGCGCTGTAAAAAAACGAATTAAACACAATAAAAAATTCTTACACCGTTTCCTGACATGTTTGACTGATTTAAAGAATTAATTTGAACCAATTCATCCAATTCAAATTCAATTCAAAGTGAAGGAATGGTGCTTGGTAATGTGCAAATGTCGTTTCAAATGTTTAAAAACTGTAGAAATGTGGATATGGGACCTTTGACCAAAAGTAGACCACAGAAACATCCTATTGTTTGAGCTTTATTTTCCAGTGAAAGGTACAAACAGTGAAACACATTTACAGAAAAATACACAATCATTTTTCAAAACAAAGTATAAATACAGATACAGTATTTCCTGAATACAGCTGTGTGCACAGTCATGTGAACATCCTCGTGCACATCGTCATGCACAGTCACATGGACATCCTCGTGCACATCCTCGTGCACAGCTTCACGTCTCCATAAGAAACATATGGGGCTTTTCTTTGGCTTAAACTTCACTTCACTCAAAACTATTGAACAGATTTAACATAAACACAGGGACTGACCTGAACAGAGATCATGTGGAAAAGGAAGGCTGTTTTTGAAGGCAAAGTGTGACTCATTTCCCACAAACTTCAGAAGCTGTGATCATGTGAGAAGACATACTCATACACTGTATTCAGACGTCAAGCATGAGATGAATACATGTGAATTCTTGATTTGAGCAGTTTTGTGTCAAATGTAAAAGAAAAATGTTAGTCGTTTTAGAAAATGGAAACTTAAAGACTTTTAAGAAGTTCATTAATGCTTCAACAAGTCAAACTTCTTCTAGTCAAAACTACTCAGATCTTTAATTAATATGAATTCATTATTAACATTAACTCACGAATGCTTTATTTTTATCAGTACTTTGTCCCTTCAAATATAAAGACTCAAAAGTGTTTTAACAGCAGAAAAGCTGCACTGAAAAACGTAGGTACACCACTTCCTCTCATCCTGCACTTACAGTAGTTATCATAAGGTTAGCTTTAGCTTTAGCATTAGCTCTGCTCTTATTGTGAGGCGTCAGTGTCTGCAGTGGTCCGATTGTTTGGAGCAGGTCTGCCCCGTGGCCCCTGAGTGCGCTGTCCTTGCGCTGTTAGCTTAGCTGTTAGCAGTTAGCTGTAGTGTTAGCTGTGGCTGTTGTCTGTGCGCTGCTGCTTCAGGGTCGGGTACACCTCCTGCTCCAGACTCAGCCTCTCAAAAAACGGGATCAAGTCAAGAAGTTCTGTGTCCGAGACGTCGTCGAACCATGAGGCCACAGGAACCTGCAGGAACAGAGAGGAAAACATCAAAATCTGATCTGAAGAGAAGTGTGCTTAGACCTGCTCCTGTCTGCTCCTCTGGCTCTGATCCTCTGACTCTGGTCCTCTGATTCTGCTCCTCTGACTCTGCTCCTCTGACTCTGCTCCTGTCTGCTCCTCTCTGCTCCTCTGGCTCTGCTCCTGTCTGCTCCTCTCTGCTTCTCTGGCTCTGCTCCTGTCTGCTCCTCTCTGCTTCTCTGGCTCTGCTCCTGTCTGCTCCTCTCTGCTTCTCTGGCTCTGCTCCTGTCTGCTCCTCTCTGCTTCTCTGGCTCTGCTCCTGTCTGCTCCTCTCTGCTTCTCTGGCTTCTGGCTCTGTCCTCTGGCTCTGCTCCTCTGGCTCTGCTCCTCTGGCTCTGTACTCACTGCGTTGTCTGGGTGAAAGATGTAGGAGACGGGGGAGTTGTCGATGATGATGACTCTGCTCAGGTCTCGTCCCAGGCGGCTCAGATCTTTGACGTAGTTTCCGCGGTGGAAGACACAAGCCTCTCTGAAGAGTCTGGACCTGAAGGCACCAGAGGAGTCCAGAAGATCGGACACTGGGTCTGCGTACTGAGGAAGAGCAGCGGAGAACAGAGGAAAGGAGGGCGAAGGAGAGAGAAAGAGTGAATTTCAGATGGGGGGCAGGGGCCTATATAACTTTATGGAGATTCACTGTTTTTGAAAGAAATCTCCAATCTTATGATCCACAAATGTTGAACCTTCTCATTATTTGTTTGGGATCGGCTCCACAAACTTGTCATATTAATTGTATGGCTTAAAGGGCCCATATTACTCTGTTTTCTGATCTATTTTTTTTAATATTGTTTCCTCATCACAAACAAACCTAGAGTTATATTTTGTTTCATTCACACGCTTAACACATAAACACTGCATATTTAGGCTGAGTTCTTCTCTCAAATTGACAACACACGAGGTTCCACCTTGTGATGTCATGTGGTAATACAGGAAGTGCTCCACTGTGCTTTTAAACTCCACACACCTTCAGTGGAATCATTTGGATGATTTCAGCCCTGGAATTGTCAATCTCTACTGACCTAAAGGTAAAAGGAGCTGTTAACTTGAAATCTACCACTTCATGACATCTCAAGGTGGAACAGAGCAGTTTGAGCTTTGGAGATGTAGACAGACTAAAAAAGAGTTAGTTAAACATGTGTCAATGAAACAAAACACAACTCCAGGTATGTTTTTGAGGAGGTAACAACATTATAACATGGATTAAAGCTCACAAGAGTCCATTTTGTGTAATATAGGACCTTTAAAGTCCTTTCAGCTGAGAGAGGAGACGCTGAACTTTGTGCCAGTTTTTGTTTCATGTGGATGGGCCCAGTAATTACACAGATATTAAACATAAACCAGGTTCTGACCTGTCTCCAGCTCAGTTTAAACTATAGGGACTTTAGAATGTGCTGATGGTACCTTGGATAAGCTGGCGGTGAAGAGCACACACTCAAACAGCTCTCCCATCCTCTGTAGAAACTGGTCGACGTGAGGCCTCTTCAGAACATAGACCTGGAGATTACACACAGATACAGGATTAATGTAATAGAATAAAACAGAGCATGTGGGGCAGGTCTGCAGTTATATGGGTTCTCTACTGTCCTCATTCATACTTCTTCTAACTTTGTTACACCAGGAGCTGTAAGAACAAAATGACATCAACTTTGTTCTTACAGGGCTGTCCGTCTCCTCTGCTCTGATTGGATGGATTTTCAAAGTGAGCATGGGTCACTGTAAATCCATTCCTCTTTTGTGAACTTAAGATTCAAAATTCACCCACTGTGATGAACGTATCACATTTTTAACTATTATCACTGTGCTGCCACTGTAATGTTGATAATCTCCATAACAACAACATAGCAACAGCTGTTTGGGGAAGGGGCATAGAGTGGTTCTGCTGGAGAGAAGTATGAAAAGTAGATGAACATTGTTTTTGTTCTTGCAGCCTCAAGAACAAGAACAAACTTCATGATTCTTATAAAATATGAATTGGCCTAAATTTAACCCTGTAGTTTAAACCTCTACAAAATGAAATACTTGGGATTCTTGGATTAGTTTAAAGTTCAGATTTCAGTCTCTCAGATGTAAATGCTCCTGGAGATGAATAGAGTGTAGATTTTAAAACATAATAAATCCTAATAGGTTGCATTCATGTGTCAGCACATAGGTTTGCCAACATTCTAGTTTAGTCCTGATTCAGTCCTGGTTCAGCCTTTGTTTAGTTCTGGTTTAGTCCTGGTTCAGTCCTGGTTCAGTTCTGGTTTAGTCTGGTTCAGTCCTGGTTCAGTTTTTGTGTAGTCCTGCTTTAGTCCTGGTTTAGTCTTTGTTTAGTCCTGGTTCAGTCCTGGTTTATTCCTGGTTTTGTGAGAGTCTGAAATAGGCTCCTGTTGTCCAGGTCTGTCACAGTTTTCTGTCTAGAGCAGTCACACCCAAGAGAAATCTTACACCCACTCCTCTTCACTCATCCTGATGTTGTGTCACTGAGCAACACACTTCACCCACATTCCCCACACCATGTGACCCTCACTCAAGACAAGGAGCAGTCAGTAAACAAACAGAGTAATGCATTCAGCAAACTCTTATGTGTCTGTTCCTGCTGGTGCCTGTTCATATAAAACCAAAGATGTTTTTATGAATTGACCAAACCCAACGTCCTTTTATGGTTCTGTTTATGAAAATACTTTTGTTAGCGTTTCTGTTTCATAGTTTATACCCTTAAAAGCGCTTATGTCAGGTTTTCATGTTTTTCTAACTATGACTTGGTTTGGTGGGATAGTACCTGTGCTAAATATATCTCATAGATTAACATCAGTTAAGTGGCAGTTTGTGAAGAAAAAACAGGTTTACAGGAAGTAGCTCTGAGTTACGAGATGGAGTCCCTCTTTCTCGTCATTAACACGGAAAATTCCATCCAAATTGCAGTAACAATTTATACACAAGGAAGGCATTTTTCTGAGTAAACTATCGAGTAAAATAAAGGTACCGTATGTAACTTTCTGAAGGTGGCACGTCACCTGCATGATTCCATGAAAAGTTAAAACCATACTTCTGAACATTCTCCATGGAGATAGATACGTTTTATACTATACTGTGGAATATTATAGCCAAAGGAGCAACATTCCCATAGAAGGCCAGGCCGAGGAAGGTTTGTGGAAATGCAAGCCTGTTTACAGCAAGGACATGTTTTTCTCTGTTTTTCAGGTCAATAAACACACACCAAAAAAAACATCTATTTTTTGACTAAAAAGTTACATGCAGTGGCTTTAAACATGCTTCGTTCCTTGTTTACAGTTTGGTTGCTAGGTAACAGTCATGGAGCTACTGGTTCCCTGAGGGGGAAGCCTTTTTAATCTGATTATTGCACTAAAAACAACACAGCTGCTCAAGTCGATAATTATAAATACATGAAAATATGCACGTTAATAATCCTGACCTATATCTGAACAGAACCTCCTCACGTTTGGATCTTTTGGTCATGTGATCCGGGGTCAAAAACAGCTGAGCCGACATCTCAGAGCATATCAGTGACCACTCCCATAAAACCACCCATAAAGCACAGAGATTCAAGCAAGTGCCCCCTGCTGGTTTTATGGACAATCCACTGCCCTGATCCAAGTCATATTTACATCTGCAGCGGTAACGTCATCTAAACATGTCCATGTGTGTTCTACTGCCACAACATTAGACCAACCAGTGACACAAACAGACCAGATAATACAGGGATATATGCTCTAATGTGAAGTGAAAATAAATTTAAAAAAAAAAACACAACTCCAGGGATGTTTAAGACGACTGAATAGGGAAAAATAAAAAATGAAGCATTTTTTAAAGGATATGACCCATTTAACATGTATTTTTTTTTCATCAGGTAACATTGACAACTGCACACTTGAAATTTAACAGAAAGGTAACCAAAATGCTTATTGTTTTAATCCTGGTTAGGTTCTGTTTTAGTCCTGAATTAGTCCTGCTTCAGTCCTATTTAAGTCTCAATTTGTCCTGTTCTGGTTAACAATCCACTTCTTGTACAGTGAATACTTACATGAGGATACCACAAGGATCAGCCTTGGGTCTCCCCTTTTTCACCTTTTATATCAATGATCTACCAGATGCCTGTCATTCTGCAAAATGTATGACGTGGTTGTCTATCTGCATGCCAAAACCAAGAGCCAAGCTGCAAAGGGACTAACACCTATGATGTCTGTACAAAACTGTTAAACCATTGCAGTTGTTTTGAATCTGGATAAAACTGTCAGACATATATATATGTATGTGTGTACTGTATGTACTGTACTGCATGCAAGTAATGTATTGTACAGTCTGTATGTACCAAGTCCCACTATAAAGAATCAGGTCCACCAGTTTTGGTGGCAGGACACTAGTTAAGTCCCAGTTTGGTCATGGTTCAGTCCTGGTTAAATTCTGTTTTAGTCCTAATTTAGTCCTAGTCCCAGTTTAGTCTTGGATGGTTTAGGTCTTTAGTTTTGTTCTTGGGCTGCATTCAAACTTGTCCTGGTCTGGGCCTGGTTTGATTCCATTTTAAACCTTGTTTTAGATCCTTAATTTGGTCCTGCTCTAGACCTGGTCTAGTCCAGGTAGAACACAGCCTCAATTTGGGCCTGTTTTTGTCATATTTAGACCTAGGTATATTTATTGACCTAACTAGGATAGTTCCGCTGAGAAGAAGAATCTCTTTTTCAGGGTCCCTTCTGGTCCCCTCTGGCCCCAGAGGGGAACCTATGGCACATGATTTTAGTGGTGTTTTTATGTTTTGATACATACATTTGAAAAGTTCTCACCTGGTGAATGGTTCCTTCTATTTCCACTGGAATGACAAAATCAGCCTTGTTCATCGGCTGAAAAACAAAAACACAGATTCTCATTAGACCTGGAAGCAGAGGGTTAAATTTAGCATTAGCCGCGTTAGCTCGTCCAATCGCAGAAGTGTTCTTCTCTTTCGCTTAGCCTGTAAATAACACAAGGTTGCCATGTTGGAGTGACAGATCCTCTTTATAAACGTTGATTTATTCGGATGAAACTCAAGTCTTTCTGCGACAGACGGAGCTAAAACTGGAGCGGTCTGAATTCACCAGCGCTGAGGTCATGGGGCTGAACTCTAAACTGCAGAGAAATCACTTTACACATATTTACTGTATATGGATATGTTATAGACACAAAGTCTGTGCTAAAATCTATTTCACTTTTGCTTCCATTCCAAAACTTTGAATATTCTGATAAGACAATTAACTGACACCAGATTTATTCTTAATCACAAAAACATTGGACATTATGTCCCATTTATTTATGTTATAATTTGGTGTTTTGGTTCTCAAGACGATTATCCAATCAGAAAGCAGAATGAGCCTCACATGAGTCTCACATGAGTCTTTTGGGTTGCCAGTTTCAATGCGGAAATCCAGTTGGTTTAGATCTAAAAGGACTCTGTCTGATTTGAATCTAATCGATACTAAAACTAGTATCGAAACCGTATACTCATTTAAGCAGGTATCAATACTAAAAAAGCCACATTCCCAGGACAGAAATGACCCTTTCCTGAATATCTTTAGAATGATCTTGAGCTGTATCTTTCACAAGTATAAGACACATAGACTAGTACACGCCCATGGACCACTATGGAACCTACTGGACGACTGAGGGATTACACAGATATAAGACACATGGGACTAGAAAAGAAAGTACTACCATTTAATGCTGAGACGACTGAGGATTACACAGATATAAGACACATGGGACTAGAAAAGAAAGTACTACCATTTAATGCTGAAAATCACATTCTATTGTGTAAATAAAGAGCGTGTTTTATTATCATTGTGGTATTGGAATCAGTATAGAGTATCAAGTCTATTACTTAGTACCGAAATTGAGTCCCAGTGCCTCCTGTGTAAAACCTGTCTGACGATTTAACATGATCTGTTCACATGGACCTAAGGCTCAGCTCCAGTGTCACTGTGAACTTTACACGCTTAAAACACACCTCAAACACCTTATCTAAACGCCCCAGAATACATGCACTGTTACTACAGCAGGTGTGAACGAAAACAAGTATTAGGTTATACAGGAAAATATATGAAAACATATCAGACAAAGACAATACACACCCACAACTAGCGTTAAACGTATTGAAAATTAGATGCTAATCGATACTGAAACTAGTACTGAAAATCGATACTCATTTGAGCAGGTATTGATATTTAAAAAAAAAATTCTCATTCACAGGACAGAAATGAACCTTTCCTGAATATCTTTAGAATGATGTTGAGCTGTATCTTTCACAAGTATAAGACACATAGACTAGTACACGCCCATGGACCACTATGGAACCTACTGGACGACAGAGGGCTTTCACAAGATAAGACACATAGACTAGTACACGCCCATGGACCACTATGGAACCTACTGGACGACAGAGGGATTACACAGATATAAGGCCACATGGGAATAGAAAAGAAAGTACTACCATTTAATGTGGAAAATCACAGTATATTGTTTAAAGAAAGAGTATTTTTATTATCATTGTGATATTAGAATCAGTAATGAGTCTGGACCTGGGTTAGACCCGAGTTTTAAGGTCTAGTTAGGGCCTTTATTGTCCCTGCAGGGAAATGTGTCCTCTGCATTTGACCCATCCTTCACTGTCTCTTGGTTAAACCTGTCAGGAGCACTGAGACTCATCTCCAGATACTGGTCTAGTCTTGGTCAGGACTACCTTCACTTGAGGATTTGACCTATTGTGCATGTTTTGAGTTTTGAGTTGATGGGGAAACTGAAGTGCCCAGAGGAAACCCACCCAGACACAGGGAGAACATGCAAACTCTGCCTTCGTCAAGTTTAGACTGGAGTTAACCCTGGTTTAGAACAGGGTGGATGTAGTTTTACATTAGTCCTGGTTTAGTTTGTTTAAGCCATTTTACCTAAATCTGGATAAATTAGTATTAAAAAAATCAAAATGTTGAGTTTTTATCATTAACCTAGTCTGGTGTTTAAGATTCCAAAGCCAAATGTTTTTATCCCACATCCCTGTCATCCACCAGGACTCAGGAGCTGTGTCACATTTCATAAGACTTGAGTTGTGATAATCTCCTGTGAAAGTGAGACTGGTGTTTCTGCTGTAAAGCTTTTAAAGGTCAGACCGATGAGTGCAGGGCCGTGTCCAGCCGCGAGGGGGACCTGGGTCAAATGTGCTTTAGGTGGACCGTACCTGCTAAACAACACTGGAGTCATTTAAGGTTAAGGTCCTCAGCATCCTCCTTCAGTGTCTCTGGGTTAAACCTGCATTTGACCCATCCTTCAGTGTCTCTGGGTTAAACCTGCCACTTTAAAGTAACGCTGTGTAACTTTCTGGAAGCAGCACATCACCTGCATGATTCGATGGAAATAAAAAGTTAAGTTTAATTGTCATGCTGTAGAATATTATAGCCAATGGAACAATATTTCCATGGAAACAAGCAGGAGGAGGCTCTCCTCCAGGCCAAATAAGAGTCAGGTTTGTGGAGATGCAAGCCCACTCAGAGTACCACTGTTTTTATCCTATGTTTTTGGTGCATTAAAGGTCTTGGGCTCAATGCATTCGAAAATTTGTCTTTAGCTGCACTTTCTGCATCTATTTTATAAAGCATTTTATTGTCCAATAATCAGTAAGTGTACTGTTAGCATGCTAGTTCTTGTTAGCTATACTGTCAAGGCACAACTCCCAACTGGTCTCTGAGAGTTGTGAAAAGTGATTATAAACTCATTGTGGTGAAGAAGAATAGGAATAGGATAGAATAGGATGCTCTGAATGCATAAGGTAAGTGAGGAATAACTTTGGGCCACTGCAAACTGTTTAAAATGAACTAGTTCTGTTTTTCACGTTTTTAAGACTGTAAAAATTAGGTACAGTGCCTTTCAAAACATTGAAAAATTACAACAACAAAAAAAGCTTTTATTTGAGTCTATTTTATGGTAAAAAGTTCCGCGGTGAGGCTTTAATTGCGGTAGGTATCATTAAACAGATGAGCTCAGTGTCTGTTCTGAGCTTGGCCTAGCCTCTCATGTTTTTGTGTATTTCTGGAACTGAGTATTAAAAATACACTGGAGTCATGTGACGTACGCTGCTCTGTAACATGAGGCGCTAATGCTACTGGTGATGAGGGAGCGCAGGTCCTACTAGGGCTCAACCATTTGGGAAAATATTTAAGTGTGATTCTTCTAGTGTTGCAATTAGGATTAGATTTACAATTTATGTTTTAATAGTAAGACTCTGTTCAAAGTTCATTTGAAACATGTCTGACTAAATCTGAACTGACAAACTAATACAAGAATCACATTTCAGAACATGTTTACAGAGCTAAACTACAGGCTTAGCAGGTTTTATGATTTTGCTAATTGTGTCCATTTAAATTGCGATTTTGATTCAACTGCAATTAATCTTGCAGCACTACATCCTAACACACATTTAGAGGTACCACACACTTGGCAGATCCAATAACAAATTTTGAAGTCCAATATATTGCTAAAAAAAATATCACGCTAAACAATAAATGGTCACATTTTTAAATAGCGGTTTTCCACCTTCAAGTCACTCAAAGCGCTTTACATCAAGGAACCACTCGCCCATTCACACACACAGTCATACACCAGTGTACGCAGACACTGGGGGTGAGGTGGGTTAAGTGTCTTGCCCAAGGACACAAAGACAGCATTCATCTGTGGGAGCTGGAATCACACCGTCAGTCTGTGGGTCAGTGGATCTGACCGCTCAGCCAATGATGTTTATGTCGAGAGCGGGATTCGAACCACCAGCCTTCAGATCAGTGGACAAATGCTCTACCAACTTTTTTTTAACCAAAGTTTCAACACACTATACGGAGTCATAGAACACCATGACAATCACAGACAGAAATGAACCTTTCCTGAATATCTTTAGAATGATGTTGAGCTGTATCTTTCACAAGTATAAGACACATAGACTAGTACACGCCCATGGACCACTATGGAACCTACTGGACGACTGAGGGATTACACAGATGTAAGGCCACATGGGAACAGAAAACAAAGTACTACCATTTAATGTTTAAAATGTTGGTAATGTTAGTATTGAGTATCGAGTCTATCGAGTTTGAAACTTTAGTACCGTGACAACACTAACTCAGACAGACTCAGAGGAACTCAGACTGTGTCCCATATGTTACTTTAAACATATATTTGTCAGTCAGTTCTTTCTATTTAAACTGCGTCTGGGGGGTTTCTAAATGTAGGATTCGAGTTTTGTTTTCAACTAAAATGAAAACTGACACGACCGACTCAAATTCAAACGTGACCCGTCTTGTGTAGTTTTGACTTACGGGTAATGTAACTTAAAGGCCCTGTATCTGATTTTTACCATCCTAAAAACAGAACTAGTTCAATCTTATTCCTCATTCACCTACCACGTTCTTAGCAACCTAATTCCTCACCGGGATGAGGTTTCAACGCTTTTGAGTTTGACTGTTCAGACCATTGACTGTATAAAGAAGTAGACTATGTGAGTGTGACGTCACCCATAGCGTTCGGCTCCAGTCAAATGAAGCTCATTGAGGCCAGAGCAGTTACAAGGGCTAACTTGGAGCAGAGTTCCCTATTTGGAATTTCGACCACGAGTATCATATCAACCAAAGAGCCAATCTGGAGCGAGGCTGTTGAAGGTACCGCCCCTTCCTGCCAGCTGGTTTAGCAGGGAGCAGGCGCTTAGCAACACTGTCAATCAAACCTGTTGCTAATGCTAGCAAGCGCAACCTCTGGGAAAGAAGGAGCTTAATTTGTCTCTTATTAATGTTCATATCTTGAGTTAAGGATACAATAGCAAAATAAAAACACCTGGGTGATGTAGAGCGGGTTAATATGAACATTTTAAGACTGAATTGATGAGCCTGACAGCAGCATTTACAGAGAGAGGGGCCACAGATTTCCAATAGAAAGTGAAATTGGAGCCCCTCAAATCTTGTCATATTACATTAAAAAAAATTGCAAAAATCTTCACACTATTGCAAAGAAATTATACACGCAATAAATACTGAGTCCCAAAATATATTGTTCCAGCTTTAATGTATTGAAAATTAAGTAAATATTGTAATTACCATGACAGGCCTACCTTAAATGAGCTGTGGACCAAAGTCTCATCCAGGTCGATGACCACGCACATCTTCCCCGAGTCAGAGGAGTGCAGCCTGGGCAGGAGAGGCTCACAGTCGCCCTGGAGAGAAACAAACAACAGGATTATGCTCCAGACAAGTATTCACAACAATAAAGAATATCTTCACAAGCTAATTGTCAAGATAGGTACTCCTGACCCTGAGGGGTAACTGTACATGCTCATCTGGGTCCTCACCAGGAAGGGTGAATAAACAGACTAATCCTACTAGAGCTGTAGGCCTTTAGATGTTTAGTTGATTAATCGGTCGATGGAGTCATGGTCGACCATGTGTATTACACGGCTACTCATTTTATTTAGATGATAAGGATGTATCTGGGATGACAGAAGGAAGGAGAAGTGAGTGAGTGAGCTGAAGATTTGGCATTTTTTGGTATTTGTATGTAAAAAGTCAGATTAAACTCATGATTCACAAGTTTAATCTGTCTGTGTATAAATACATTGTTTCGTAGTACTCTTTTCCTGTATAGTTGTTGCATGAACTCCCCCTGCAGGTGTAGTCTTGTGAGTGCAGTTCGGGTCAGATACATAGAGATACGTAATCGTTTTGAGAGCTTTAGCCACGCCTCCTTTTTAGTCGACTAATCGATCGGCAGCACATGTCTTTAGTCCAACAAGAATTTATTTAGTCGACAACAGGCCTAAATCCTACAGAAAGTACTCCCAGCCTTGAGATTACTTGTGTCCTTGGGCAAGACACTTTATCCACATTGCCTAGTATGAATGTGGTGAAGCTGTGGCTAGAATAGTATCACGTAGTACCACTACGGAGTGTGGTGAATGAATGATTCCAGTGTGACACATTAAGAGGCTCGTTAAGCTCGTTAAGCACAGGACAAGTGTAAGCCATGATTATTGTCATTATATTTAGAATCTCTAAAATAAAACCAAGTCCATCGGCTCCTGTCCGTCACAATCATGAATGAGTGTGTGTGTGGAGGGTGTTTATCACACTGTGGAGACTCAAATCTGTACACACTCACATCACACTTGCCTCCCTTATGGAGACAAAAATCAGGTCTATGGCGTAAATCCTTTATGATTAGATCAACAACATGTTCAGCTCAGATCTGGGTCCAAATAAGCTAAAGCAGACCTATTTGTGCATGTTTGAGCAATCTTTAATTGCTTATTTTGCCAATCAATCCTCATTTTCACTGCCGCCTGTTCACTGCTCTGTACTTATTTCATTCTTCAATTTTATTTTCTTATTCGATGATACATGTAGAATTCGGCAGTGTTGCGTAGTCATTTTGGTACAAATGAAAAAAAATCTGCTACTTGCTATTGTGATTTGCAGCTATCCATAGGAAATGCTAACAGCTACACGGCTCTTTGTTGAGCTGACGTTTACGGCGACGTCTGCTCCCATTGGGCTCTGCAATTTTCTAACACAGACTTTTTTCATTTTAGATGAATATTTGACGTCTGCTCCCATTGGGCTCTGCAGTTTTCTAACACAGACTTTTTTCATTTTAGATGAATATTGCGTTTTGAAATGTGCTAATTATGAAAAATGTAACGATCCACAGGGATCATAGATTATAATTATACAGCAGACACAGGCACAGTATGTCTTCTTTAAGGTTAGGCAAGAAGTGACAATGGTGAAGGTTAGGATCAGTCTCCAGGAAATGTAATGTACCCCAAAAGCATGGAAATCCAATGCGTGTGTGTGTTTGATGAGTGTGTGTGTATGTGTGTGTGTGTGCATGTGTGTGTATGTGTGTGTGAGGAGTGTATCGCGTGTCCTCCGTAGTCTCTGTGTAATTTCTCTGTACTGAGGTGTCAAACAGCTGTCATGTTGTGCAGTTCAAATAAGACTTTTCACTCATCACAAATCTGTTGAAGCACATTCTCCAGCGGGGGGCGCAAATGTAAGCATGGCGGTCTAAAAAAAGGCACAAATATACAAGAGATGGGGTAAAGTAATGTTAAACTACTTTAATTATATATTTTTATCTATTGACTTTGATATTGTCTTCTTAATTCTATCAAGCAATGTTTGATTGATAGGTAGACAGAAAGATTTCAGTCATTTTAAAGGAATTGTATTCACTCTTGCTGTTTTAAAAAATATCACAACTGAACCTGTTGTTGCCAGAGCGTTTAACTGCAAATAGAGATACAAGTTACAATACGATACAAGTTTGTCTCATTCTCAGTATATGGACAGGCCTCTGTGAACCTCAAGGTCATTGCAGATGAGGCAACGTTGTTTTGTTTAGACCTAATCCCACTTCCTGTTTACATAATTTCGTTAACTTTTAGGCTGCATTCACACTTGCACACACAACACCCAAATTAGTAATAAATTGATAGTTAATCTAGATCTAAACCAGAACTAGAACAAGACCAAAGCAGGACTATAACAGAACCAAACCAGAACTACACAAGGACTAAACTGGGCTCAAAGCATCCTTTGCTTTCTTCTGCTTCTGGACATTTTTGTCTATTTGTGGTTTAGTCCTGGTTCAGTCCTGGTTTAGTCCTGGTCCTGGTTTAGTCTTTCTTAATTCCAGTCTGTGTAATGTAGACGACTATGATTAAGGTCTCCAGGAAATGAATAGGAGCCAGTTGAATGTCCTCCAGAAGCATGGAAGCCCAGAAAGTGTGTGTAGTCAAAAGTATCGATGTACTAATTGATATTAAAACCAGTATCGAAACTAGATACTCATTTGAGCAAGTATCAATACTGAAAAAGTCACATTCACAGGACAGAAATGAACCTTTCTTGTATATCTTTAGAATGATGTTGAGCTGTATCTTTCACAAGTATAAGACACATAGACTAGTACACGCCCATGGACCACTATGGAACCTACTGGACGACTGAGGGATTACACAGATATAAGGCCACATGGGAATAGAAAAGAAAGTACTACTATTTAATGTTGAAAATCACATTCTATTGTCTAAATAAGGAGTGTCTTCTATTATCATCGTGGTATTGGTATTGAGTATCTAGTGAACATGGGGACAGGAAGGTGTCGTGATGCTGAGGTCTGATCTCTAATCACTCCCATTGGGACAGACCAGTTCAGCTGTGAGTAAACCATCTTTTGTTTATACGAGACATGACCTAAATCTGTCCATGTGTCAGCGTGAGGGCATCTGATACATATGGACCATTTCATTTGACGAGTTAGCGCTGAGATACTGAGGCAGACGTAAATTTAGCCCTAATTAAACATATGTACAGGCCGTGAGCTGGAAGTCTGAACACAAGACCAACATTAACTTCAATGAACGCATCAGTCTTCTCCAGACGCTCAGAGATGCTTTTCAGTTTATTCATTCTCTTCCAGTGTTGGTTAGATTACTTTGTAAAATTAATCTGATGACTGACCACTGATTACTCATTCTAAAAGTAATCTAATTACTACTCTGATTACTTTATTTTAAAAGTAATTTGATTGAGTTGATACTTTGAAAAAAAAAAAGGAAACATACAGCTCAGGAACCATCTTAACTAATTACACTTTCTGTTATAGAACCTCATTTCACACAGAGGCACCGCCACAGTCCTCCATAAACTCATATTTGTATTAAAGATCACATCTCTGCTACATGTTTGTCTTTTTAACTGTTTTAGGACACAGTTCTATGGATTACACACATTTTCGGCAAAAAAATAAGTAAAAGTTACAAGGGCAAGTAACTGTAATCTAATGACTTCATCTTAATTGCAACTAGTTACATTACTGTTACTAAAAAAAAGTAATCTGATTACAGTAATTCCTTATTTTGCAACTAGTTACTGCCCAATACTGTTCACTTATGTTACATCTGTAACAGAAGTGGGACTAACCCAAGCTGCCATTAAGCCCTCACTCACTCACACACTCACTCACACACTGCATTCCTACAAAGTAGGTGAAGTGTCTTGCCCAAGGACATAATAATGCACAATAATGGATGATGGTCAGGAGTGACCAAGGACCCTTTTCCAGACAGGAGTAAATAAGTAGAGGATAAACCTGTTAACCAGGTTCTCTATCATCATAAATAAACTAAGGTCTTTAGCTACTTTTCAGTAGCTTCAGAAAGTGGAGCCTTTATTCAGCCCCAAAGGTGAAAGTGTGGTCAGTTGAAAGAACTTTAAGCCGTAAGATTGATATGTCAAGTTTGTGGAGCCAATGCAAAATAAATAATGATAAGGATTTGGAGATTTCTTTCTGCCCTTCATCTTATATTATGGCATTCAAAAGACTATCTCTCCTCTTTCTCCCCTCCTCCTTCTCTCTCACCTGTTCAGTGGGTGGGACACAGTATTCGCAGTCGCACTCGTCTGACTCCACCTCGCTCCCTTCATCCTCTGAATCTCGACTTTCCTCCGAGTCTGTTGTTTTCACATTTTCCGGAACGCTGTGGATCAAACCTATGGGCGAGTCCACTTCCTGTCCCTCTGCTGCCCCCTGGAGCGAGCACTGGGATAACCGCTCTGCTAAGTCTATCACCAAATCCTGTATGAGCGCGTCGGATTCGGTCCAAAATGCACCACGAATGTCATTTTTCAATACTATATCCAACAAAAAATCCCGTAAAGCTTGTTGCGATGACGTTTGAATGCTCTGGATTTCAAACATGTAGTAGTCCTCAACTTCTTCCTCAAAATCTCCTCTTTCCTCTTCTAAGTCAAAAAGTGCGCAGTACGGTTCGCTTTCGGAGCAAGCTAGCAAAGCAACATCTTCGGCAACGCAAAACCCGTCCTCGAAATCCTCTGTTAAGTCGCTAACTTCCGAAGAATCACAATAAGCGTCGCCTTCCACAGAAATGTCCTCTGCGCACGGAGCACTCAACAAACTGTCATCCACGTTTGAATCTTCGCAGAATTCCGAGTCTTTTTCTTCAATATAATCTTCATACAAGTAAGAATTGTGCACGCCATCCTCATTTGTTGCATTTTCGATAAATTCTTGGTAAAAATCAGCTTTTTCTTGTTCATTTTCGTCAAAACTACTGTCCGCATAAACCTCTTCGTCCTGGTAAACATCTTCGCAAAAATCTCCAACTTCCAAATTTTCATCTAATTCTTCTGTTTCATAATTTTCCTCACAATATTCTTGAATTTCGAAATTTGTCTCATTCTGCTCTTTCGTTTCCTCTTGAATTTGCTCGAAATCATTTTTATTTTTCACGTTTTGCGCTTTTGTCTGGAGATGTTCGTAATACAGCCGGTCGTGAATGTCCCCACCGTCAAAACAGGAAATATAGTGCTTTCTTTGTGAGTTCCCATAATAATCGTCACGGTCAAAAAAATCAAAGTAATCCTCAATGACAATGTCCGCTACGGTTTTCTTCGGTTCAGTTTTTACATTGTTTTGTACGATTTCTTCCACCTCCTCCTCCTCTTCCTCAAATGATTCCCACTGCGTTTGCTCGTCGCTGGAATCATCTTGTACGCTTTTATCGGAAACTCCGGAAGAATCAGAGCACGGAGCGGAAGGAACGCTTCCTTCCGGACACGTTTTGAAAGATTTGGAGGAGCAATCCGACAAATCGTCTTCCAAACAAAACATTACGTTAGCAGAAGTTGTATCGGGCGAGTTTTTGCATTCTTCAATTTGTTCGTCTTCCACCATTTCAGAAAAATTATTTAGCTCAATATTATTGTCCTCTGTTACAATATTTTCTGCAAAATCTTGTTCGGTATCATCTTCTGTAGATT
The DNA here is from genome assembly GCA_000787095.1 of Periophthalmodon schlosseri. Classification (NCBI taxonomy): domain Eukaryota; kingdom Metazoa; phylum Chordata; class Actinopteri; order Gobiiformes; family Gobiidae; genus Periophthalmodon; species Periophthalmodon schlosseri. The sequence goes on from KN484377.1 coordinate 33,201, forward strand.
CCTGCTCGTCAAAATTGGAATTGTCTTCAAAAGTTACCATCATTTTGAGATTCTCAGTTGACATATCTTCTATATCTTCCTCAAAAAATTCTTCTGTCAAATTATCTGGCATCTGAAAACCTGTCAAACTTTCACAATTTTCTTCAAATTCTTGATTGTCAATTTCTACAATTTTTGATATTTCAATTTCTTCTAATTCAAAATCTTCTGTTGATGTTTCTTCGTCATAATTTTGATCTTCCTCTGTAGAAGTAGTAGTTGAAATCTGTTCTATTTCAGACGTGTCAAGTAACTCAGTGTTGTCTTGTGAAATTTCAGCTTCTTCAAAATACTCAAATTCTTCAGGCAATTCACTATCAGTTATATCACTATCTTCAAAACAGACTTCTTCATTGGAAAAAATTGGATAGCTTGATTCAACTTCATCTTCTGAGTCTTCTGAACTCGCTTCACTTTGACTGGAAGTTTTAATTACCTCACAAAACTGTTCAAAGTCATCTGACGGCTCCACACATTGTTCCAAACCTGTTTCGTCACATTGCTCTGCTTGTAACTGCTGTTTTGGCGTCTCTTCTTCTTGTTCGGACGTTTTGAATGCCTGGAAATTCTGCTCCTCATTTCCGCGTGCTCTTCCCAAATGATTTGTCTCCGTGGGGAAAGACAACAGCGGATCATCGGGTTTACATTGTTGGGATTCGCTGAAGTGTTGTTCACAGTGAGGCGCACAAGCAGACGCTAAACTAAGATTAGCGCTAGGCTCACATGGTTTAAAACACTCACATTTGTCAGATCCTTGGCTTAACCCTGAAGTTTCGCACTCAACGGAGCAGGGGTCACAGGTCAAAAATGCATTGTTTTTAGGGCTACTGCAGAGCTCTTCCTCCTCTTTGCTGGAATTGTTTTGCACGTACATAATATTAGAATCCATCCCTTTGCTTAGATCTGTAGGTAGTTTGCAGATCATAACTTCCCCAGTGGTTTCTCCATTGGTTTTAGCAGGTTCAGAGCTCTCCAGATGCATCTTGGTGGAGTTTTTCACAGCTTAAACATGTCTCTTTGGGCTTGGCTTGTGGAGGTTTGTGGAGGTTTGTGTCCCGTGCAAGCAGAGGTCCAGTGCAGTCCCGTTGGAGCGTGTGTCATTGGAGTGCATTGGCTGCTGGTACAGGCACATAGCACACATTGACATCATGACAGGTTGTCGCAACCAAAACTGACAGTAGCACTTGACCGAGACCCTCCCCCTCTCTCGCTTTCTCTCTCCCCCTCCTCTCTCTACCTCCCCCTCTTTCTACCTCCTTTAAACCTTTCTCCCTCTTTTCCCCCATTCTCCCCCTTTCCTCCGCACCTCATAACATTGTACAGCGGCCTTTGTAACTTGTCATTTTCAAAACAAACTTTCCAATCAGGTTTTTCAGTAGCCCACAAATTTCTTAAACACTGGCTTTAAAGCAGCCATATTGTGCTCGTGTCTGAAATATAGTTATAATCGATGACACCCGTGGATCATTATGTTATAATTTGGACATTTTAAATTGCAATCTAAAACTTAATAAAAGAAACAAGTCCGCTGACTTCCGCGTTAGAAAACTGTGGTGCTCAATGGGAGCTGACGTCGCATGGATAGCTGTACATCACACTAGTGAGCAGCGGATTTTTATTCATTTGTACCAAAATGACTATGTGACGTTGCCGAATCCTATGCGTATCACCGATTAAGAAAATAAAACTGTAGAACGAAGTAAGTACAGAGCAATGGGCGTGTGCCAGTGGATATGACAACGGGAGGGGATCGACAAAATGGAGTCTTGAAAATAAGTGATTAAAAATTGCTCAAACATGCACAAATCACTCTAAAAGCAACTTTGGGTGAGTAAATGATAAGGCTATAAGACTATAGCATGGTTATAAGATCTGAAAAGTCAATTTTGCAGAATAGATCTGATTTAAAGATGCACTAAGTAACTTTTCTGCATGGTGGAGATGTTATTATTAGCCAAGTTCAAACTAAACTTGAAGCAGCATTCCTTTTTAAAATTAGTCTTATGTGATTATTTATCTCTTATCTTGCTGTAATGTTCGGAATCTGAAACACACATTGAGTTACGCTGTGTATGAAATGCGCTGAATACATACAAATACCTTGCCTGTTGATTTGCCTAGAATGTTCCACAGTATGGCATTATCTCCATGGAGACAAGCAGGTGACGCCACCAGGTCAGCCAAGTCACAGGTCAGATCTGTGGAGAGGCTGAATACAAAACTGAATGCTGTACCATGTAGCATTCCTGGTAAAGCAATAACATCTCCAGAAAAGTTCCATAGTGCAACTTTAATGTGTAAAGTTATATTAAATTGTGTTGTGTCTTCAGACAGGTATTAATTGGCATATCATTTTAAACAATTGTGTTTTTTCTTAATCGTATTGTAAACATTTAAAGCAGCAGTACACTCAAAGTTAAAGGTCCTATATTATGTAAAATGGAGCTTTAAGCCATGTTACCTCCTCAAAAACATACCTGCAGTTGTGTTTTGTTTCATTCACACATGTTTGAATAACACTTTATTATTAGTCTGTCTGTATCTTCAGAGCTCAAAATGCTCTGTTCCACCTTGTGATGTCATGTAGTGGTAGTTTTCAAGTTAACAGCTCCTTTTACCTTTAGTTCGGTAGAGATTGGCAATTCCAGACTGAAATCAAGGAAACATTATAACAGATCAGAAAAAACAGCGTAATATGAGCCCTTTAATGAATTTGTTAATTTTATTAGATTGTTTTTATTAGTTGTGCTCTTAAAAACTTGCCTTGCCAGAAATTGCTGGGTTTTGGGAACAACATTCTATAGGCCAATAATATTTAATACAGATGGGGGTAGATTAAATGAATATTATTCAAATGCAGATTTGTGTTTAATACAGTGAGTTCTTGGGTCTGGTCACTGATAGAAATGATCAGGTTCAACATTTGTGAATTTACCTTTTAGATTTTTCCATGGCAAATACAATGCAGTGAGTTGGATACACTGTCTCTTGCCCCTATGCCTTCTGGGAGTATGATATTCTAGAACCTGAATAACACCAATTCAGGTGTAAAAGGGGAACTCATAAATCCAACCTGCCAAAATGACTATAGTTAGACTGAATGTAGTAGCCAAAATGAAAACTGTACCAGCATTTGGCAAGGTGGCCAGTGATAATGACAAACCATGCCCCCCTCCTCTCTCCCTATCCTCTACTCCTCCCTCTTCCTCCGTTCTTCTCACAGACACATGGGGGGCTTATTTTTGGGTGCCGTGGCCTGAGACGTGACGAATGCTCAGAGGAGATTGGGTGTCTATAAAAAGGCTGGCCAGGCATAAATCTGACTGAGAGAACCTAATGCAGGTCAGACAGCGGGGGGCGCCATCCATAGATCCATACTGTTATGTAAAGGAGGACACTTCAGACACTGCCAAATGAACCATATGATAAACCTACACCTTAGAGAGCGGGGTCTGGGACTGCTGAAGTGCAGGGACCAAGCGTTTTCTTGATACTAAAATTCAAACTCGACTTCGATATTAAGGAATAGATTTGATACGGATTCCAATACCGTGATGATAATTTAAAAAAAACACTCCTTCTTTAGACAATAGAATGTGATTTTTGAGTTGAGGCTCTGGTTAATAAACTCATTCAGAGGTGGTGGAGAAAGTGCATATAAACTTGTAAATTGAACCAACCAATTAGAATTATTTGAAATGACCAAAACTTAAATAGTTATATTTCTGAAGTATCAGGCAATGATGAAAAGAATGTTTCTCATCTAATATTTTTAAAGCTTTTTGTGCAGTGATTCAGTTGGTTTCATTGTAGCCAGGTTTGGTATTGACCAGTTTGTAATGCAGTATTCAATGTGTGAGAAAATCATAGTGAAGAAACATTTTAGTAGCATTTTATCGCAATAATGATCTGATTTGTTTAAAATTATGAATATTAAAATTTACAGTTTTACAGTGTTTTTGCATGCTTTTTAAAAGACAAATTTGAGTCCAAAGTCATACCAAGATATTTACATTCATCCACAGTTTGAATCTCCTCTGCTTTTAAAAACACTTCTGAGCTTTGATTTACAGTTGGGTGTTTTGAAAATATTATATAAAATTTTTTTAGAATTTAACAGAAGACACGACTTTCTCATCAATACAAGTCACAGCTGATGTCAGTGATTCAACATCAGACTTTGCCTTTGTAAAAATTACAGCATAAAGCTGAGTACTGATGTGTGGGTAAACATCTGTCATCAAGTTTTTAATATATAATGAAAATAAAATAGGCCCAAGTATAGAGCCTTGGGGTACTCCAACTTGATAGCTTAGATAAGGGTATTTAATACCGCTGAATGACACACAATGAGTTTGGTCTGATAAATATGAACCAACCAAGAAAAATTGAATTTGGTTTAGTTTGTTTAGTAATATCAGTAGATAGTAATATTGTTGGCCAACCGTAGCAAATGCCCGTTTTAAATTAAGAAAAACATCATCCACAAGAGGAACACCATCCAGATAATGTTTTACTTTGTCCAGAAAAAGAGTTATTGCCGTTTTTGTTGAGTAATTGGCCCAAAAAACAAACTCACTGAGATGCAGTGGAGTCAAACCCTTGCTTAAATGGTTTGTCAGTTGTTTAACTCCCTATTTAAAAAATAATAATAATAATAATAATAATAATAATGAAGGTAGTATACTAATTGGGCTTTATTCCCAGACTTAAAAACAGAGGTAGCTGTGACAACTTTCCACGAGGTGGGAACAACATAATGCCTCATAGATAGGTTAATCATGAGTGATTGGACATATCTTTGTATACCTTTATGAAGTTTGTACCCAGACCATCTTTAGTTTTGGAGTTTCTTAAATTGTTTATAATTGAGGCTACTTCAGACTTGTTCATCTCTGCTATTTTAAAAACAGGTAAAGCCCCATTTACCAAGAATTTCATAAATAGAATAGTACAACAGGGTCTTTCACCAGTTCATTGTTGATTTGTAATTATAATTCATTGCTTTACTTTGCTAGTTATTTTAGTCACGGTTTGCCAGATTCTTTTCCTATCACCATCTGTCTTCATAACTGACACATACAAATTTGCCTTCACTTTGCACATGACTTGAACAACCGTGCTTCGTGCTGTAGTGAAAAGTTTCCTGTCTGAGTTTCCAGTTTTAAGTAATTTTTTTAGTAACTCATCTCTTGTTCTCGTAAGTTTCATGCATTCTTCATTAAGCCAATGGTAGATCACTTTTACTTGTTTTATTTTTCTTTATCGTCTTTGAGTGTGCAGCTATTGCCTCATGGACTGAAATGTTACACTACTGGTTGGAATATCAGACCAAACATGGTCAAGCCTCATTTGGTTTCTGTGCATCCCAAATGTGGAATTCTTTACCGAAAAATCTGCACCTTGAAACAAGATCTAATATTTTTAAATCTAAGTTAAAGACACATCTTTTTAATATGGCTTATGAATAATTCATGGAAAAGCTCTCCATAATATTAATTGACTTGAATGTTTTAACGTTTTAACTGATCTTTTGTGTTAGTTATGTGTAAATTATGTAAAGTCATATTTTGACAACTATGTGAACTTTTATATTTTCGCTAATTGTTGTGATTTTGATTCTGGGTAAAGCACTTTGAGCTGTATATGTGCATGAAACGTGCTCTACAAATAAAATGGATTGATTGATCATTACATAAAACAATTTCATTCCAATCCGTCACCTTCACGTTTTTGCCAGGTTTTGGAGTTGATCTTTTGGCACCGCATCATAAAAACACGATGGACTTTGATCAATTGTACAGGACCTTTTAAAACGCACTTTGGTTAATTTCTGTGCAAAAATTATGGCATTATGATCAGAGAGACCAGTTAGGAATGTATATGTTTTTTAAAATCCTTTCAGTTTTATTTGTAAATAGTAGATATATTATATAAGATTGATTAGTTATTCAAGTTGGCTTTTTAATTCATTGTACCATATTAAAAAGGTCAGTATACTAATCTATGTGTCTTATACTTGTTCTGATACAGCTCAAGATCATTCTAAAGATATTCAGGAAAGGTTCATTTCTGTCCTGTGAATGATCTTGACCTGTATCTTTCACAAGTATAAGACACATAGACTAGTACACGCCCATGGACCACTATGGAACCTACTGGACGACTGAGGGATTACACAGATATAAGGCCACATGGGAATAGAAAAGAAACTACTACCATTTAATGTTGAAAATCACATTCTAATGTCTAAATAGAGTGTTCGATACTAACTCCATTAGTATCGAAATGGAGTTTGAAATTTTCGCATTGTGATAACACCAATTTGTTATATGAATCACTTATACACTACACAGTTTGAATGAAAGAGCTGTGGACTTTATATAATTTTTTAGGTCAGTTGTAGAGGACTCCTGTGTGCTGCATGACTATAAATAGACAATATACCATAGAGGCTATATGAGTCTATAGATAAGTTATCAGAGCAGATCTGTGAGTGGAGCTGAGGAGGTGCCGAGAGGACTATTTTAGACCATGTTTATGAGTTTACATCTGAAATACATGAGGACAGATGATAGCGATGTTAGCAAGCATGTTGGTTCTATGTAGCTGTGAACTGTGTGTTGTAACATAAAGTTGTTGTTATCATTGGCTAATCCAGCGGCTCTTAAACTTTTCATATCAAAATAAAAATATGGCTTTCTGAGAACCACAAGATCTAAACCAGGTCTATAACAGGACTATTCCAGGTCTAATCTACGGCTAAACCAGGTCTAAAAGTGGACTACATCATTTTCTACTGTAGTTATAAACAAGAAATTATCCAAAGAGGACAAAAAAGTGGATAAAATTAACTCTAAATGAGTCAAACCCACAAACTAATGTGTACAAATACCACCTAAAGGAGCTTGTATCACAGTTTGAGAAACACCTGGGCCAATCTGAAAAAGGCAAGACTTCCATCATTCCAGTGGTTCAAAATGCATCAGCAGTAGTCTTATTAAGATAATGATGAGAGAACACTGCTATAACATGTTTAAAAGCTTGTTAAAGTAATTCTGCAAAATATGTTTCCTTTAAAGAGGGGGTATTATGCAAAATTGAATTTTTGGAGCGTTCTACCATGTTATAACATTGTTCCCTCATCAAAAACATGCCTGAAGAGGCATTTTAGATGTCGTCCATGCATGTTTGAGTAATCTAGAGATCTCTCCTGGGCTCTATTTGGACCCTCCTTATGGTTAGGTTCTGTCCACAAGCCTACTTCACCTATGCTCGTGCACAGCCAGCTCTTTCATTCATTCATTGTGTATTGTATAAGTAATTCATATAACAAATTGGTGTTGTCACAATGCAAAAATTTCAGCATACAAAACCATGATGCAAAACAATACACTACAGCTTCACAAACCTGATGCGATGGGCAGTAGTTTCATTAGCGGGATCCACGCTAATTGTGTTGTGACAGCGCTCTGAAGGGGGAGTGACTTAGCACTTAGCAAGTGACTTAGCAAAGGGAGGAGGGATTCAGAGGGTCAAAAACGAAAGTGAAACTTATTAAAGGGCCCATATTATGCTATGTTATAATGTTTCCCCATCAAAAACATGCCCGGAGTTGTGTTTTGTTTCATTCACCCATGTTTGAAAAATTGCTTATAAACCCTGCATATTTAGGCTGAGTTCTTCTCTCAAACAGAAAACACTTTGTTCCACCTTGTGATGTCATGTGGTAATACAGGAAGTGCTCCACTGTGTTTTTAAACTCCATACACCTTCATTAGAATCATTTGGATGATTCTAGCCCCGGAATTGTCGATCTCTACTGAATTAAAGGTAAAAGGAGCTGTTAACTTGAAAACTACCACTACATGACATCACAAGGTGGAATCGAGCATTTTGAGCTTTGGAGATAGATGTAGACAAACTAATAATAAAAGGTTACTCAAACGTGTGTGAATGAAACAAAACACAACTCCAGGTATGTTTTTGAGGAGGTAACAATTCTAATATTAAACCATGTTAGAATTGTTACCTCACGCTCACAAGTCAATTTTGAGTAACACAGGAGCTTTAAACATGTTAATATGTTGTTTTCGGCTAATACAGCAAACAATAAAAGGTAACATGGTGACCGTCCCTCCTGATCCAACATTCTAGATTAACCTTGTGACATCTCTTGCTCACTGTCCTGTGTGACGTTAGTTGGCGAGTTGAGTGAGGAAGCTTATGGTGACATGTGAGAGGTCTAACTTCTTACTCTGAGCAGCAGGAGGTATTGTCCATAGATCAGTCGTGTTACATAAAACAAGACAGCTCCTGGGAAACAACACCTGAGCACCCGAACTGAAAAAGTTTTACCAGGAAATCAGTCACAAATCACTCACCGAGCAGATGAAGTGCGTACACGGGGTCTGGCGCGCACTAGAACTATTCATTTGATATGGAGTCTAATTTAGGCTTAGAAAGAGTAGCTTTAGTTTTCATGGTATTTCATCTACTGTTATAGCTCTTTCTTGCTTTTAGAGGGTAACTGAAGGCTGCCTCCTACTGTACATAATCCACCTTATTCGCGAAGTTGCCGTGGGCTCCGCCATTGTTATTGGGGTTGTATTATTTTGCCGATCTTGACAGCAAATAAGTTCTATACGGACTACAGAGCTGTTTTAAAGCCTCTCAGAGAATTGGTGTAGTGTTGACTTGTACAAGAACATTGAACATTTTAAACAACAAATCAACACAACTTTATCATTTTTGCAGCAAAGCTTTTCTCAAATTCTGCATTGAAATGAATGGGATTCATCTTAACCAAAAGTGCCACTAGGGATCAGTGATATGGCCAAAAAAATTAAATCTCGATTTTTTTGCACACACTGGACGATTACAATTTTAATTGACATCAGAGTAGTGACTTCAAACAGGGGAAGCTCTTTACATTCTCATTCTTATCATGCTGTATTATTTAAGAAAATGTAAACAGCCTTCAATCACATTTGTATAGACAGCTTTGCAAGTCAAGAGTAAACTTGTTTCATAATAATCCTCGATTTCACGAAGCCACCTCAGCTGGCTTCTCTCGATTATTAAAAACACAAATGAATTGAATTAATTTGATTAACTGCCCAGCCCTAGTGCCACCACGATGAAAGTGCAGTATAGAAGCATTTAGAGACAAAAGCGGGCGAGGTGGAATAAGGTCAATAACATCTCCATGGAGCCAAGCATGTGGCAGACCCATCCTTCTTCTTTTGTTGTATCCGGGGCCAGGTCGTGGAGGCAGCACTTTAAGTAGGGATGCCCAAAACACTACTCTAGGGAGGCGTGCAGGAGGCATCCAGAACAGATGCCCGAGCCACCTCAGCTGGCTTCTCTCGACATGGAGGAGCAGCGGCTCTACTCCGAGTTCCCCCTGAGAAGAACATGTGGCAGACCCTCCATCAAAAAAGGTACACATTGCAGCTTTAAAGACATAGGTCACATTATGAAGATTATAGAAAGATCTGGTTATGGACATCTGGACATATGCTATTTTTTTTCATTTAGCGTGTTTTTGTGTCCAGTCCAAACAGGGAAGGGTCCATCAGCTCCAGTGTCACTGTCCAATCAGAGCGCAGAATCTTCAGTGTCTCTGTCCAATCAGAGCGCAGAATCTTCAGTGTCTCTGTCCAATCAGTCAGACATCTGAGACACCACAGTCACGGCTCCTGATCGTTTCACACAGGGATTTACAGGGAATTATCCAGATCCATGCCACTCACATTCTGTTCCTCATTTATACAACCTCATGACACCAGCTCACTTAAAGCTCCTATCATATGAAGAAAGATGAAATGTTCCGCAGTAGGGGTTTAAACCTGTTCTAATAAGATAAAATGTTCTGCAGTGGGGCTTTAACCGAGTTATAATGAGATGAAATATTCTGCAGTAGAGCTTTAACCCTGTTCTAATGTGACAAAATGTCCTGCAGTGGGGCTTTAAGCCTGTTCTAATGTGACTAAATGTCCCGCAGTGGGGCTTCAACCCCATTCTAATGTGTTGAAATGTTCCTCAGTGATACTTGGGACATATTTAAGACAAAAAAGGTTAAGAACAGAGCACTGTGTGGAGTTGATCTACTCCTTTGAACTTTTACCCTCACCCGGGCAGTTTTGTTTTGGGATTCGAATGTTTTGCATTTTGTTCCTTTTGGGAAATGCTCCGTCCTTCAGTGTCTCTGGGTTAAACATGTCAGGAGCAGTGGATTAGATCTGAGCCTGGATCCTGGTCAGGAATTTAAAATAGAAATAGGAGTCTATATTGTTTGGCCAACAGCTATTTCACACGTCAAGTCTTCAAAATTAGTTTAGTTTCCATTTCAATACATTTCCATTTCTTTGTATAAAACTGGATTTGATTAGAATAATAATAATAATACTTTTGACTGTTCCGCATATTACTGACATTGATCTCTTATTTCACTACGTACACACTCTTAACTGCTCTCTTAAGCTGTCGTGTTTCTGGGCGCAGTAATAAAAGTGACAGAGAGTTTGCGTTGCAGTTTCATAACTTCTGAAATGGCCAGAAGGTTTGGACCTGGTATTTCTGGAGCAAACCTACACCTCTTTTTCTTATGCAACGTTTTCACATTTCACACTGTCCTGCTGCCGGCATACTCCAGAGAGGCCCGGTCCTCCTCCGTCTGCCCCCCGTGGAGATGTTCTCTGCGGGGGACTGTCAGTGCAATGTCCCCCCTGAGATCTGAATGAGCTGCAGTCACGGAGGGACCAGTGAAACTACCCAGAATCGTGACGTTATGTTTATCTCTCTGATTGGCTCACCTCAAATGATCCAAATGATTCAGTTGGTGCGTAACGGTGAGTCAGCTTGGATGTTTTTAATGGAACGTCTACAGCCAGTCCTCTGTCAGTAAAAGCATGTGGTTTGGAGCAGACTTTGGGGGAAGACATTTGACAAGTTTTATGTTTAAAGACAATGTTTAATAGTATTATTTATGTTTAGGAAGTCAACATTGATCAGATATCTGACCAGAATCCTGGCTCAGATCTGGTGAAGGGTCTATTCTGCATGTATTCAGTTACAGGTGTCCTATACCTTGAGCAGGTCCTCTGAGTCCAGGAAATCCAAATCCTCCAGAACCTTAAGGAACCTGGTTGCCTCTCCACAGATCTGGCCTGTAAGTTGAAATGGTGTTTTTGTCTCTGAAGATAGATAAGTTTAATGTCATACTGTGAAACTCTTCATGATTCTAAACTTCACAACGAGCTAAACTTGCTGTTGGGTCTTTAAAGCCGAATTGATTTTGTTAGAATTTGGCTACATACAGTTCCTTTAAACGTTGACCTCTCTCTCCCATTCCCCAGGGCATGTTCATGGCGTCCATAGATTAAAGCCGTCACAGTTAGTCTGGCTCCTGCAGAGAACACTGAAATCTGAAATGAGTGGTGAAGATTCATGGTCAAACATGATATCGAGTGGAAGAGCTGCCAAAATGCACAGCACATCTATGAAAGTATAATAAGATCTGAGGATGAACCAAAGATGGCGTCAGGTTGGTTTATATATAATGTGAACATAGTTTACCCGCTAGCCGCTGTGTTCCAAGTAGGAAGTAAGCATGGGCGCGCTTTGCCAATTCACCATTGAAAAATGGTGGCCCATCTCTCTGTATCTGCTGCTGTCAGGCTCATCATTGTGACCTTAAATGTTCATATTAAAACACTCTACATGATCCTGGTGTTTTTATTTCACTATTTTGTCTGTAAATGAAGACACTAACATTACAGACCAATCAGGTGTCTTCGTTACTCAAGGTTACTTCCATTAGCGTTAGCAATAGGTTTGATTGACAGCATCGCTAAGCGCCTGCCCCCTGCCAAACTAGCAGTGCGGGTAGGAAGGGGCGTTACCTTCAACAACCTCACTCCTCACTGGCTGTTTGGTCGCTATGATACACACTTGGATTTTATTTGGAATTCGGCTCCAGGTTAGCCACTATAATTGCTAGCCTCAATTGACTTCATTTGGCTGGAACCGAACGGTGTGGGCTGGCCTCTCCACAGATTGGACCTGTACTTTAGCCTGGTGGTGTCGCCAGCTTTTCTACATGACGACAGATAAGATAAATGCCACACTGTCTCCATGAAGAAAAAAATACATAGATCATAGACTCTTAAAGCTTTCAGAACAAGCTAAACTCTTTGTTTTGTTGTTGGGTCTTTAATAGCTGACTTATTCCGCATGTCATGTTGATCCATAGATTAAACCCACCGCAGTTAGTCTGTCTCCTGCAGTGAACACTGAAATCTGAAATGATTCATGCTCACAACATGATATGGACCTGAGGAGCTGCCAGAACGCACAGAGCACCCATGGAAGTATGAGACCTAAGGATGAACCAAAGATGGCATCGTATTGGTTTCAATCATAAGCGGACATATCTAACATGTTCAAATAGGAAGTGAGCATGGTGCGATTCAGCTCCATCGACTCTGGCTCAAATTCACTTTCTATTAAAAAAACGTGACTTCTCTCTCTGTAACTGCTCCTGTCAGGCTCGTCATTCTGACCTTAAAATGTTCGTATTAACCCGCTCTACATGATCCTGGGCACCAACACTGCAGTGCAAGTGTCACTAGCTTGTCTCCTTTGCGATAGATAAGATAAATGCCACACTGTGAAACATTCTAGGCAAAGCAATAACATGAAGAATCATTACATACAGAAGAAGAACATACAGAACTTTGCATAACAACTCGTATTCCCCGTGTCGTGTTGACCATGTCCATAGATTAAACCCTCCGCAGTTAGTGTGTCTCCTGCAGAGAACACGGAAATCTGAAATGATACATGCTCACAACATGATATGGACCAGAGGAGCTGCCAGAACGCACAGAACATCTGATCACAATGTTACACAACAGACTCTGCTCTGGACATCCTCAGGAAACATGGGACTGCTTCTGCTAAATGTGATGGTCCTGTTGTTTCTGTAGGTTTACAGTGATTCCTTAGTCTCTTAATGCTTATTTCCATGTTTGCAAATTTACATTTACTCTGTTATTATCCTTGGAGTTTTATTTGAGATTTTTGTGTAATTCTCTGGGGAAGTGTTCCAGGCATGTCCCACTGGGAAGAGGTCCTGGGGAAGACCCAGGACATGCTGGAGGGACTATGTCTCTTGGCTGGCCTGGGAAGACCATGAAATCCCCCTGGAGGAAGAGTGCGTGGAAGAGTGGAGAGGGAAGTCTGGGAGTTCATGCTTAGTCTGCTGCCTGATTGCCTGTCAGAAGAAAATGGATGGATAGTACTACTCGTTTATATTTCATCTGGGAATTTTGAACTTGAATTTTGGAGATTTGGAAATCCTCTATATTCCAGGTTTCTTTTGGTTGAACAATATTTTGGATGTACTTCCTCTATAGAACACTGCAGGGTCATGCAACTATTTGGAGATGATACGGCTTTGGAATGTTCCACAGTATGGCATTAAAATTATTTTATTTTTATGGAGACAAGCAGGTGACACAACCAGGCCAAGTGACAGCCAGGTCAGGTCCGTGAAAAATCAACTCCCATAAAACAAGAATGCAATCAAAACGCCTGTAGTTGAATAATTAACTACGTGATGTGGTGTGGGACGACTTTAGCATGTCTGTGTTAGCATCTCTGTGTTAGTCTCATAGACACTTAGGACCCTAGTCTCTTGTACATGTCGTTCTCGATGGCCTCTCACCCTGTTAGTGGTCCTCGTGTATGCCCCTCCTGCTGAGTCCCCTGTTTAGCCCAAAGCTCCCCTGACAGCTCTGACACTGACCATGGGGACCAGAATTATGGACCGTCTCTTTGTAAACGTCAGGGTCTCAACGCTCCTGCTAACAGCTAACAAGCTAACACTCAGCTCTGTGAAGAATATGATAAGAAAGAGAGAACAAAGAGCCGGTTCAGAATCTATAAACCTCTCGATAAAATCTGTTCAGTATTCACTCTACAGATGTTTGTCTGTTGCATGGGACCTCAGGACTAAAGTAGAACAAGACCAGTACTTAACAAGTACTAGCGGTACAAAATGTGTCCTCTGTATTTGACCCATCCTTCAGTGTCTCTGGGTTAAACCTGCATTTTACCCATCCTTCAATGTCTCTGGATTAAACCTGCATTTGACCCATTCTTCAGTGCCTTTGGGTTAAACCTGTCAGGAGCAGTGGACCAAATGTGAGCCAGGATCCTGGTCAGGAGTACCTAGCTGGTCCCTTTACCAGAACGCAGCCAGAATTAAAAATTATTCGGTGGCTGAGTGGTTTGCACTTTCTCCCCACAGCAACAAGGTCACAGGTTCAATACGTGGATTGGGTAGGATTGGATTGGATTGGTTAGGGCCCTCTCTGGATTGGGTAGGGCCCTCCCTGGATTGGTTAGGGCCCTCCCTGGATTGGGTAGGGCCCTCCCTGGATTGGTTAGGGCACTCTCTGGATTGGTTAGGGCCCTCTCTGGATTGGGTAGGGCCCTCCCTACACCTCACCCAAGATCTGGAGATGGATCCCCGGGCACCACACTAATAACTTTTACCCAGAGAAACTGAAGGATGGTTCAAATGCAAAGAACACATTGGTAAAGTTTTCTGTCCTCATTTAGTCTTGGTTTTATTGTCCGAGAAGCAGGAAGTGCATAGTTTGCATGGTAGTTGTTTTTAGCTTCACCCTAAATGCTTATAAACGCATTGCTGTGAATAATTAGGATGCTCTGAATGCATAAGGCACGTGAGGAATACGTCTGGATCACTGGAAACTGTTTACAATGTTTTTAAGACAAAATTCAGTACAGTGTCTTCTTTGGCTACAAAAATCTCCGTTTGGTCTAAGTTGGTGCTGATCAGATATAAACACGTTTTAGGTTTAAGGCCATATGTTTGTGTCTACAGAGGAAAAGTATTTCCTTAAGCCTGCAGTGTGGTAATACGACAAGCAAAGTGACAGACCTCCTCGTAAACGTTTTGGCCTGGTTCAAACTTTCCGAGCTGCGACCTTTCGTGACCCCTGGCCCTGTCCCACTTTCGGCCGAGTCAAACATCTGACCCACTTTGAGCTTAAGTCTATAATTCTCCAGTTGAGCTCTTCCTTCAGCAGACCTAAGCCCTCGCTCTCCCAAGGGACGGGCCACTACGCCGGGACACGCTGTCAGACATTCCCCCCTGTGTGTCCTGGAGCTCCGGAGGTATGGGCGAGAGGGGGAGAGGTGCGAAGATATGCCCGATGAAGGCACTCCAATCCTGGGCAGAAATAGAGCCGGGGCAGCTGCTGACAGTGGTAATGATGGAGCAGGGGGTAAATTTAGAAACAAACTCATAACAGCACAAACAACATGGCCGACCGTTGAAAACCAGTAAACAACCATGAGCAGAGCAGGAGACATGTGGAGTCTGTGTAATAATCAGTCTGACAGCTGTTAGGATCAAGGCCTTTGTAACTGTAGGCCTGTGCTAGAGGAAGAGAGATGGACAGAGATGTGCAGATGATCAAAATACAGAGAAAAACAGGAAGTTGTTGTTGCGAAAGTACGATGTAAATATCAAGAATATTGTTTTCATATAAAGACTTATTCTACCTATTTTCGTTAAGCTACTCATATATTAATATGTTTGATTTTAACTTTCTTAACTTTATTTTTAATAACTCTATTCTCCTGCTGGTCTGAAAAACCAGATTACACTTTGCAAATGCACACAGGGACAAAACCCTTCATTATTTGGAGACACGTCTTGTGGTCTGATGAAACTAAAATTGAACTGTTTGGCCATAATGAGCATCGTTACGTTTGGAGGAAAAAGGGGAAACTTGCAAACCTGAGAACACCATCCCAACTGTGAAATACGGGGGTGACAGCATCATGCTGTCGGGTTGTTTTGCTGCAGGAGGGACTGGTGCTGAGAACACCTCCCAACTGTGAAATACGGGGGTGACAGCATCATGCTGTCGGGTTGTTTTGCTGCAGGAGGGACTGGTGCACTTCACAAAATAGATGGCATCATGAGGAAAGAACATTATGTGGAAATACTGAAGCAACATCTCAAGACATCAGCCAGGAAGTTAAAGGTTGGGTGCAAATGGGAAGAAAGTGATGATTCTGGCATTTAGTAAACAGAAATAATTTTGATAATCCTAATTGACCTAAAACAGGAAAAGTTTAGTCTGTCTTTTTGTATAGTGTATATAAACTTCTGGTTTTAACTGTGTATATACAGTCTATGGTAAGGATGCATGTTGGTTTGTTTTTTTCAGGGCAATAAACAAAGTCAAAATGAAATAAAACACAGCACATTTTATTTAGTCTATTTTTTGGCTAAAAAGTCACTATGTCTTAAAATATGTTGTAAAAAAGAACTGATCATATCAATTGTCTAATTTAGACTTTAGGTTAGGCTGTTAACATTATGGTTGCTAGGTAACAGTTAAGGAATTACCTCTACGTTTGTCACATCTGCTGCTCGTGTCCAACCAGGAAGTAAAATGATAAACTTCACCAAAGGTTTTCCTAAAATCTTAAATCTAATGATGTTAAATATGTTTGAGTGAGAGGAGTGTGTCACATGCACTTTAAAGATCAGGTGTTGTTTTCAGTCTAATTTAGTGAGATCATGTGAGACCAGAGGAAGCGTCTGGGGAGAATCATGTTCCCTTTCCTCTCAGCCTGAACCAGGACTGAACCAGGACTAAACCAGGACTAAACCAGGAGTGAACCAGACTGAACCAGACTGAACCAGGACTGAACCAGGAGCAAACCAGGATTAAACCAGGACTGAACCAAGACTAAACCGGGGCTCAACCAGGACTAACCAGAACTAAACCAGGACTGAATCAGGACTAAACATGGATTAAACAAGGACTGAACCAGGACTAACGAGGAGTATGTGCTCTATGGAGACATATTTGTATATATGAGCAAAATATGAAGAGGGTGGGTATAAAATGTAAATGTCTTGAATGTGTGGCCACAATGGGGACAGTGCAATATTCTATTGTTTGTCCCTTTTGTGACCCCAGCTCTTTGGGATGACGATGGAAATGTGTGTTTACTTTCATGTTGTATCAATATCCATTAACATGAACTGTCCCAATCAAATAAATACATCAATAAATAGACTAAATCAGGTCTAAACAAGAAATGAACCAGGGCTAGACCAGGGCTGGACCAGAAATAAATAAGCTCTAAAGAACGAAGGTTGGCAGTTCGAATCCCGCTCTCGGCATAAACATCATCGGTAGAGCGGTCAGATCCATTGACTCACAGGTTGACGGTGCGATTTCAGCTCCCACAGATGAATGCTGTTGTTGTGTCCTTGGGCAAGACACTTAGCCCACCTCACCCCCAGTGTCTGCGTACACTCATGTATGAATGTGTGTGTGAATGGGTGAGTGGTTCCTTGATGTAAATGCTTTGAGTGCCTTGGAGGTGTAAAAGTGCTGCATAAAAATATGGCCATTGACTAAACCAGGCTTAAACCAGGACTGAACCAGGACTGAACCAGGACTGAACCAGGACTGAACCAGGACTGACGTTGCTCCACTGGTTCTGAAATAGCTCCTCGTGCAGTTTATCAGCACCTCTTCACACTTCCCTCTGATAACAGACTCCAGACCTGGATTAGGGACTGGTCTGGACCAAGACTAAGGTCACATGGTCCCGTCCAGATCAGAGACCAGAGACCAGAAACCAGTTCAGAGTCCAGGTCTGGTTTCAGTCCTGGTCTCATGTCGTAAATTTTCAGAAGTGAGACCTGTGAAACTGAACCCGCCTCCTCTGACACAAATTTTATCAGTAACAAACTGTAATTATAATATAAGTTTTAAATAGCATTTACAACAGACTCAGAGATGCTTTACAGAGAAAGACTAAAAACTAAAAACTAAAGATGAACCTGAACTATGTCAGTAGAGGGGTAGGTTTTGAAAGATAAACTTAAGAATGGAAAGTAGTAAAACCCTGCCCTCTTCTGGAGAGGTATGGACAATGCAAACACAATCTGTTACTTCACAAATGTATCTAAATGAAAACAAAACTAAATGACATTTAAATTAAAATAGCTGCATAAATCTGCTTTAATAATGTCTCAGATCACGCAGCTTGTGGTAAACTCTCTAAAAAGTCTCATATATAATGCATACTTTAGTACAAAATAAAATACTCATCTTTAGGACACTTTCAAGATGAGGTGTTGTTTTTCAGTCTAATTTTGTGACACTGGATCATGTGAGACCAGAGGAAGCGCCTGGGGAGAATCATGTTCCTACACCAGGACAGAACCAGGACAAAACCAGGACTGAAACAGGACTGACCCAGGACTAAACCAGGACTAAACCAGGACTGACCCAAGCCTAAACCAGGACTGAAACAGGACTGACCCATGGTTAAACCAAATCTAAACCAGGACTAAATCAGGACTAAACCAGGACTAAATCAGGACTAAACCAGGACTAAATCAGGACTAAACCAGGACTAAATCAGGACTAAACCAGGACTAAATCAGGACTAAACCAGGACTAAATCAGGACTAAACCAGGACTAAATCAGGACTAAACCAGGACTAAATCAGGACTAAACCAGGACTAAATCAGGACTAAACCAGGACTAAATCAGGACTAAACCAGGACTAAATCAGGACTAAACCAGGACTAAATCAGGACTAAACCAGGACTAAATCAGGACTAAACCAGGACTAAATCAGGACTAAACCAGGACTAAATCAGGACTAAACCAGGACTAAATCAGGACTAAACCAGGACTAAATCAGGACTAAACCAGGACTAAACCAGAACTAAACTAGGACTAAACGAGCACTAAACCAGGACTTAACTAGGACTAAGTCAGAATTAAACTAGGACTGAACCAGGACTGAACCAGGACTAAACAAAGACTAAACCAGAACTAAACCAGGACCAAACCAGGACAAAACCTAGACCTAACTCAGACCAAGCTTTGAAATAAAAGGATCAGAACAAATTCAGTTTTGAGCAGCACCTAATGATGTCACAAGGTGTGTGAGTTGTACAGACAAAGACTAAATCTGCAGCAGGTTTTTCATGGGGGAACAACAACATTACAAAGGTATAGTTGATTTTGCAGAATATGCTCCATTTAAAATTACAAACTTAACTCTGCCCAAAACATCAGCACATTTAGTTTTTGTCTAATGGAATTTTTTCATTGTTTTGTTTAGTTTTCTTCACTGAAATTAAAATATGATGAAATGAAATGAATAAAAAACAAAAATCACAATATACTACAACTCCCTTCTGTGTGTGCAGAGGAAGAACATTACCCTCTAGTGGTCGTCATTTATAAGTGCATCAGTTTCTTGCGTCCCCTAATTTAAACTGCCTTCATTTTACTGTTTTATTAACACAGCAGCTTTATACCATGTTATAACGTTGTTCCCTGATGAAAAACCTGCCTGAAGAGGTTTTAGATGTCGCCAATGCATGTTTGAGTAATTTAGCGATCTCTCCCGGGCCATAGTCGAACCCTCCTTACGGTTAGCTTTAAGATTCTGTCCAAAGCTCCGCCCACAAGCCTACGACACCGTTCTCCATAAATATACAAAAATATGATACAAAACTGTACACAGCAAATTGACCTGATGTGCAGCTGATTGTGTTGTGATAGTGCTCTGAAGGGGGAGTGACTTAAGGCGGAGAGCAAAGGGAGGGGAGTGAAACTAATAAAACATATGTTAGCTGTTAATACCCCACAGAAGTAATGGTCTTATACTTGTTCTGATACAGCTCAAGATCATTCTAAAAATATTCAGGAAAGGTTCATTTCTTTCCTGTGAATGTGACTTTTTAGTATCGATACCTGCTCAAATGAGTATCTAGATTCGATACTAGTTATAATATTGATTAGTATCTGATTTTCGAAACTTTTGACATCCCAGCCTAGAAGTAGTATTATCTCACGTGAACCTCACCTAAGCCTCACCTGAGCAGGTTGGCCCCTGTAAAGTAAACATGGAGAGGGTCTGTCATTTGTCGGACTCAAAAGTAAACCAGGGTTTTCCGGAGTAAGTCTGAGTTTAGACAGCCCACTTTGTCACCTGTAGAACATGAGCACACAGGTAAGAGAGAGGTGGGGGGGGATAGAGAGAGAGAGGGAGAGAGAGAGAGAAAGAGAGGAGGAGAAGGTTTACTCAGCCCTCTTTGTCACCTGTCAAATAAGCACACAGGTGAGAGAGGAAGGGAGGGAGGAGGGAGCGGGGGAAGAGAGGGGAGGAGGGAGGAGAGAGGGGAAGAGAGAGAGAAAGGAGAGGAAAGAAAAGGGAGAGAGAAAGGAGGAAGGGGGAGGGAGGGAGGGAGGGAGGAAGAAGGGAGAGAGGAGGAAGGGGGAGGGAGGGGGAGACCAGATTTACTTAGCCTGTCGAATGAGCACACAGGTGAGGGAGGACAGAGGAGGAGGGAGAGGGGGAGGATAGGAAGAGAGGGTAGAATGAGAGACAGAGGGAGGAGAAGAGAGTGAGTGAGAGAGAGAGAGAGAGAGAGAGAGGGGGAGATCGGGTTTACTCAGCTCACTTTGTCACCTGTCGAATGAGCACACAGGTGAGAGAGAGAGGCAGGGAGGGAGGGGGAGAGAAGGAAGGGATGGTCTAAGGTCAAGGTTTACAGAAAGAGGAAAAGTAGGTCAAATGTTGCGGCCGTCTGCAGAAGCCAGAGCAGTGGAATAATGTTTAATAAAGGTGGAGACAAAATAAAGTACCTATAGTAATGTGCAGATGTTTGTTCTAACCACATTCATGGGGCTGATCACACACACATGAATTAGAGATCGACTGATATGGGGTTTTTTATGGCCGATGTTAAGAATCCAGAGAGACCGATGGCCAATAACTCTGGCAATATTTTTGGGACGATATGTAGAGCCAATTTTAATTGTTTTTGTTAGATGTTTGTTGTCTTTGCAATCAAAAAGAAACAATACAAGACAGACAGACAGTTTTGCAGTGCTCATTTTTTCCATCACCCTGATTCCTACAGGTCTACGATATTTAGTTTAATGCCATACTGTGTAACATTCCAGGCTAAGCAACAACATCTCCAGCGAACCACAAGTTACTGGCCAGGTCTGTGGAGAGCCAAGCCCGCCCACAGTAAGAATGATTTTCCAGACTTTTTAGTGCAATGGAAAAACACTTGTAACGAATGAATTGCTTTAATGTAGTCTGATCTGGTTAAAATGTTACGCAGTGGAGCTTTAATTCATTATACAGATGACTCCTGACGAGAACTGTCTCCCCGGAGTCTGTTTTTTGGGAAGCATTTTTCAGCTCACTAAATAGACAAATATAACCGATGCCAGTTGTCCCTGAGGTCACTTTATCCAACTGAACTCGAAGTATAGTCAAAAAGCGGACTGTAAAATACCTGTAATGGGCCGGGTGATGGCGCTGTTTCCTCGTCTCCGGGCCCCTCGCTGTGCTCTGGACCCGGTGGACCAGTGGAGCCGTGCGTCAGGCGGAAGTCCCCTCCTCTGCTCCCCCCGGGACCCCTCCTCTCTCCCCGCCTCTGCCCCTCACCTCTCCCCGCTCCTGCCCACTCTCCAGTCGGCTTCGCTCTTGTGCACTCCGCTCCATCAGCTGTCTCCCTCTCTGCTCTCTCTCTTTC
>KN484378.1:0-21962 GCA_000787095.1 Periophthalmodon schlosseri
ATAGATAGATAGATAACATTTTAGCTTCATAATAAATATCCAAAGAGTAAATTCACAAATGTTGAACCTGATTATTTCTATTAGTAACCAGACCCAAGAATTCACTGTATCACAAAATAAATCTGCATTTTAACAATATTAATTTTAGCTGTCCCTGTCTGTATTAAATATTATTGGCCTATAGAATGTTGTGATGTCATCTGAAATCCAGCAATTACATTTATTCATTTATCTTTATTTATACAGGGAGAGCCCAATGTGAGCACTCAGACTCTCCTTTTCATGGGTGCCCTATTCAAATACAGAAAAAAAAACAAACAAAGCAAATAACTACACAAGTCCAATTACATGTGCCTAGTCATTATTAAACTGTGCCCAGCTGCAGTTCTGGTCTTTTCCAACAGGGGTAGATGCATATCAGGCATTAGTTATGTATGATTACTCACTCTCTCCTCTCTCTCCTCAGGGACGTGTCCTCTGTGGAGCTGCTGCAGAAGTACCACCAGGGGATTCGCTCTGAGATAGAGGCGCGTGGAGCCAAACTCACAGACTGCACCGACCTGGGCAAAGCTCTTCTGGCACGAAAGCACCGCGACTCTGCAGAGGTGGGCTGCTCTTCACTGCAAACCCACACCACATGTACCCTCCTGATGGGCTTCAGATGGCATCACAACAGTCCACTGGCCAGTCAGTTGAATTCAGATGGGGGTCAGCTGAAATAAATATGACTGAAGTGCATATTTCTGTTGAAATATATATTTGTAAATTTTCCTTTTAAATATTTCTTTAGAAAGTACAGTGTAAATAATATGAAAAAATGGCACCTGTCCCCCATCTGGGAGTATGACTTAATCACTTTCCAGAATCAGTATTAAAGCTGTACTATGTAACTTTTCGGGTGTATGGTCCACCACTTGCTTGTCTCCATGGACATGTTATTGATTTGCCTGCAATGTTCCACAGAATGGCACTAAATGTGTAAATCCCCATGGACACAAGCAGCGATAAAAATTCCTGTAACTGAAAATATGCAACATAGATAAGCAGGTGGTGGACCCCACTCTAGAAATGTTACATTGTGCACCTTTAAATATTTTTATGAATCTACTGTCAAGAGTTTTCAAAAATGTAGTTATTCAATTCGTAATATTAACAAAGTATGAAAGCAGTTGCAGTGGTTGATTAAGCTGTGAGCCACTCGGCATAAATACAGATCTGTAGTGGTGTTATGTACGTTTACAGCACTATCCATTTCAGTTTTGTTTCTGCAGTCTTCCTATATACATACATATATAAACAGTTATGGTTACAGATCTGCATTTGGGATCAAAAACTCAATCACTCCCCAAGTACCTGTATTCAAACCTTAAGTACCTCTACCAGAACCTGCACCGCCCCTTGACAACCTGTGGTGTAGTTACTCTTTCTTTCATCCTTCAAAACCACTGCTTTCACTAGAATTAATTACTTTTTCTGGCCACAATTGTAGTAGTCTGGGAACCAATTGGGCATCCTAAAAAGAAAGAAAAAAATCCCTTTAAATTCACTTGGGAGACTATAAAGCTACACTAATTACAACTGGAGGAGGTGAGAGAATTTAAATGAGCAATTGACCCAGGCCTGAATGTGGTGCTGGGTTAATCACTGCACAATACAAGTTCTTAAAGCGTAATGGTCTATAGTCTTGGGGTTCGGGCTGTTTAATAAAACAGATACGTAACCTCAGATTCCTTCGTTGCCTTTGTCAGATCAAAGAGAAGTTGGTGCAGCTGATGGAGAAGAGGAAGGAGATGATGTTCAAATGGGACGACAGATGGGACTGGCTCCGACTGCGTGAGTAGAGCAGAAACTTTGACCTACAAAAACCTCACAAAACGAAAGGCTTAACAGTGAAGGCTGCAGTTAGCAAAAGTATTGATACAACCAGATGAAATGCAAAAAAGGAACTGTCTAAATTAGAGTCAGGAAGTAGACCAAAGCAGATGTGTGCATACTCCGCTACTGTATTAAGACTTGCTATAAGGCTGACAAGTGTGGTATTATAATAATGCGATTAAAAGCTACGGGCCGGGATTGAACATCATAAAACAAAGGTTATTAGCAAAATCCACCATGTTGTTGCGAATTTTCAATAAAGAGGCATTGACCAAAAGTAAACAAAAGGGCCTCAGAACAACCTGATGAGCTGCTAGATCAGTACTGGCAAATACATTTATTACACCATTGTGTCCGACACTTTTAAATCAACACTAATCTCCATAGATTTAATATTGGGCTAACTGAAAAATCTATGAGATGTGACGACACAGTCTTGATCTCTGTAATTAAAGGCTATACCTGGGGTTCAATTTTGTGTTTAAAGGCACCACTTTGAGCACTTTTCACCATTCAAAAAATATCATTATTATATTATGTTTTTTTAATTGATGATTGCTATGGAAATGGCACTAATTTGTCATCATTCTGAACCCCATAGATGCTACTGATCAAACATCACATTATGACCACCCTGTACAAAGCTTTGTGCCATGCATTTTTAAAACTTAAAACACAACTAAAAAATCCATTTAAGCTGTCGATAGATTCTAACCACTGCAGGAGTACCCCACATGAGCTTTATGTCAGTGCATGTAGCTAGCATTTTTTTGTGTTATTTGAACTGCGGCACTACTCAGGGCGCTAGCAAGAGGACTCCTTATGCTCTCTGCTGTCAGCGGTGACACTTCATCCATACATAAAATTGAACTGCTTTCCCTTGTCGTTCGTACAAGTGCTAGGACGTGAAATATCAAGGCTAAGACGTCTGAAAGTAGTGTAATCCATCTTCTTTTTGCCCTTCAGTGCTGGAGGTGTGTCAGTTTGCTCGGGACGCCTCTGTAGCGGAGGCTTGGCTGATCGCACAAGAGCCGTACGTGTCCAGTCGAGACCTGGGACGCTCTGTGGACGAAGTGGAGAAACTCATCAAGAGGCACGAGGCCTTTGAAAAGTCCACCGCCACATGGGAGGAGCGCTTCTCTGCTCTGGAGCGGCTAACTACGGTACATAATAATAACATGCTAATACTAAGGAAGCTACACTGTTGTTATAGATATACAATATGCAGGTTATCAAGATTAGAAAAATGTAATTCACTCACATGGGGAAAATGCGTTCAGTAAAAACAATCTTAAAAACAGTTATAACAGGGAAACAAAATTTAAAGGTTTGCTTCGTAACTTTTCTGTTAGAGAACTGCTTGTCTCCATGGAAACGTTATTGCTTGGTATGTTCCACATACATTCTTACTATGAGCGGGGTTGCCTTTCCAAAGATATGACCTACAGTGGTGGAAGAAGTACTCAATTTTGTTACTTAAGTAAAAGTGCAGCTACCGGAGCAAAAAAAAACTCAATTAAAAGTATCACATGAAAAAACTACTTAAGTAAAAGTATCAAAGTACCCCTTCAAAAATGTACTTAAAGAGTAAAAAGTAGATTTTGAGATCTAATAAAGCTTCAAATGTACAGCACTTTACTACTCTTACTTTGTTACGCTCCACCACTGATGAACCATAACTTGGCTTGTGGCGTTTTATCCATGGAGACAGATAAGTCGTCAAGTCAAGCTAATAAAGATTAATGCCCTAATGTGGAGCAATAACATCCCCATGGAGACCAGCAGGTGGCGGACCTTTCACCAGAAAAGATACACAGTGCAAAGTTATTATGTTATTAATCTGTATATATTCTCCAATGTGGGACTGCCAAATTAGTTGTTGAATAATTCTTGCTGGGGAAAGTGTCTGGCAAAGCTAATGCTAGACGTGCTTGAAATTTGTGACTTAATTGGCCAGAGGCAGATAAATGTGCCAGTGCTAAACTCCCGCACTCCAGAGCACTGCCACAATTCTGGTTTGCTGTTTTGAATTTCTATTATGTATTTTTTTTATCTAGTTGGTAAACTATTTTCAATACTAGTGTCAGGATCAATTAGTATCTGGGTATCAACAACATTCAAGTTTAAAGAGGCCACAATAATTACTCTATCGACTTATCGTTCAATACACGAAAGCTGGGACAATATATTTTGGGGATCAATATTTATCTTTTGTACATTTTCTTTATAATAGTCCTGGGATTTTGTTATTTTTGATGTAACTTGATAATGATTTGAGGCAAGGCAAGTTCATTTGTATAGCACAATTTATACACAAAGTAATCCAAAGAATAAAAAAGACATTAAAATCACAATACAACAAATCAAAAATCATAAATAATCATCATAAAAAAGAAGAACATTAAAAGAGAAGAGTGCAGAATAAAACCCTTTCAGTCATACACACAGCTAAACAGAACCGTTTTGAGTCTGGATTTATTAAAAGAGAAGAGTGCAGAATAAAACCCTTTCAGTCATACACACAGCTAAACAGAACCGTTTTGAGTCTGGATTTAAACATTGTCAAAGTAGAGGCCTGTCTCACCATCTTCAGGTTTAGCTGCATAAAACTGAAACACGGATTCCCCATGTTTAGTCCTGACTTGAGCTGTTGAAAAAGTCACTTCTATGGCTAATTATTGCTTCATTCTGCTATTTGCTTCTTGCTGCTCAGACCTTTTTACATGTTACTGTCTTTATAAACATTTGTTTACAGGGATAATCTCATTTATTGTTATTGTGTTAGAGTCATAAAGTAGTTTCAATTAGAGATCGAACGTTATGGGGTTTTTTTTCATGGCCGATACCGATTGTTTAAAATCCAGAGTAACCGATGGCCGATAAGATCTGCCGATTTTTTTTTTGTGCCTATATATATGGCCGATTTTGAATATTTTCCTCAAATTATGTAATTTAAATGTACTACAAACTCACCCCAAGCCCATTTTTACCACAAGAGAGCTGTGTAGTCACTTTTTGTGCAGCTATCACGTCATATTAAAGTGTTAATATAAAGCTTTGCATGTACGTTCTAGGCAGCAAATTAACCAGCTCTCTAGTTTCAGTATTACCGTTTATCGTAGTATGTCTGTAGCAATATATCGTGCTTCAAAATGTGTTATCGTGACAGGCCTAAGTTTAAACATAAACTTATAGAAAAAAAACAATTTATTTATTTCAATATTTTGCCAGTTTTTATTACTTGTTCTTTCTACTCAGTTTAACCCACCTCTGGTTTAGCTTCATACTACGTCAAATTTATTTTTATTTTATTTATCTTTATTTATACAGGGGAACCCAATGAGAGCTCTTGGGCTCTCTTTTTCATGGGCGCCCTGTTTAAAATACAATACAAACAAAAACAAACAGCTATACAAGTCCATATAAAACATTAAAAACATGTGCAGGTGTGTGTATAAAAGTTTGTTACCAGATTATTAAATTGCGATTGTGTCTCCAATGTATCCAGTTTTGCTTTTCCTTTCAGTGTATTCCATTTTTGTGAAGCAAAACATCTAAAAGCCTCTTTCCCGTCTCAGTTTTGGTGCGGCTAGTCCTTACCCTGTCTGGTATTAAACGTTCCAGTATCAATCATTAACAAGCAGGTGCTGTGTTCTGGCAGTTTTTGAAGTCGTCCCTTATAGATACATTTCGTACAGTGCTGTTCTCTTCAAATATAAAATATCAAAACGGATCTTGTTCAGCTCTCGTTGTTAGTAAACACTTCTAACTGAGCTCAGCATTGGTTAAAATTGGACAGCTACGTTTTCATTACAGAAACTGAACGCTTTTGTCTTTTACTCCCCAAATGTAGAAGTGGGGCCGCGGGCTGTGTGGACGTGATGGTAAATCGTAGCGGTAATAGATTAGATATTGATTAGCGCTGTGCTTGTGTGTTGCAGTTGGAGTTGTTGAGCCTGAGGAGGGAGCAGGAGGAGATGGAGCAGTTCATTAAAGAGGAGCTTCAATCGGACCGAGAAAGCAGGTACACAGCGAGCACAGGACGGGCCCCAAACACAACCAGGATTTCAACAGAATTACATGGGCGAGAGCTGACAATAACTGACGGAGACCTGGAGGAGGGAGGCAAGAATAATGTGTTGTTTTGGAAAGGCGTAAAGACATTTTTAAACGGATGATAATAAGTAAGAGTGTGATGGATGGCTGCGAAGAAAGAGAAATCTATCAAACTGAAAAAAAATGAAAAAGCGTTCAAAATGGCGCCGTCTCACAACCTAGTTTCTTTTGTGCAATTCAAGATGACAAGATGAAGGAACATTCATTGATAATATTATTCAAATCTTTGTCTGTCCATTAATAAAAGATGAACCGTATTTAGTTTAAAAATACTGTTTGAATAGTGCAAAAGAAGTAATGTATTGACTTGTGATGGGTGAGACCAGTGATTTTTTTTCCGATTAGATACAAAGTAATGCCATCGCGACTGATACAGATGATTTTTGTATTAAAATGCATTGAACACCCCTCTACTGTATAGTATTTTACCTTGAAGTATAAAGGCAAATATAATCTTCGCTCGACCCCATCTTAAACTGGTCTAAAAATAAATATATATGCAGATAAACTAAAAAATAAACAATGTATTTCAAAAATTACTTAAAAAACGACTTTTTTTAAGTTGACATTTTAAGCATCTATATTTTTGCACAGGAATCAATACTTTTCAATACCTCAGTCAGTATCAATATATCGATATTTTAATATTGAGCCGCCCATCACTAGTTTTGAGTAAAGTAAATACACTAATGATTTGTAATCGAGTACAAGTAGTAAAGTACTGTACTGTAGTAGGATTTTTAGGTATCTGTACTTTACTTAAGTACATTTACAGTGGATATTTTTTACTTTTGCTTCACTACATTTGAGAGCAGGTATCTGTACTTTCTACACCACTACATTTTTGAACTGGATTAAAAAGTAAGATGATGTGAGGGGTTATTTTTACCATGTTCGTGGTAAAATCCTGACTAAAGTTTTCGAGTTCAAGCTTCGACTTTGAGCAAACAAAAATAAATACACAAAATTCATAAGAAAAATAAACAAATTGATTCGAATTGTTACTGTTGCCCAAAATAAGTATCGTATTTGAATCTATATAACTACATTTACACTTTAACAAATGAACAACACTTTATCAAAATCTGTCTGAAAGACTTTTACTTTTTACTCTTAAAGTACATTTTTGAACGGCTACTTAATATAGTTACTTAAGTACAAGTTTTTTCATGTGACACTTTTACTTGAGTAACTTTTTACCTCTGTATCTGTACTTTTACTTAAGTAACAAAATGGAGTACTTCATCCACCGCTGTCTTAACTGTATTGAACTTATTGCACTTCATTACCTCTGTATTGTTTGAACTGTGTTGGCTGATATCTTAGTCATGTTGCTCTTGCCCAAGTTTAATACCATCAATCACTTTATGTTTACTTTATAGATTTATATTTAGTAGATAATAGACACTTATACACATGTCAATGCATATTTTATTTCTCCGTGTAGGAAAGAGGACACTGGTTTTGTGGAGGACTCTTCTCAGCTGTACACTGTGGAGGAGCAGACTCTGGTCAGTCACACTCTGCGTCTCATTTACATTCTCTTAATGTGTTCAGTAATTGTCGCATTAGTTTAACCACATCCCAAGTCTCCTGTTGCTCTCACTCCCCATTTATCTGGCAATTAATCCACTTAACTTTCAAACTTTAGGGTGAAGTGTACTTAGCTTTGTTCAGTGCAAACCAAGAACTTCATCAATCAGTAGTAAATAGTCGCATTATATAGAAGCTTTTTTTAAGATAAATGTTACGATCATAGACTGTATATATAAATGGACATAGCTAACCCGCTAGCCGCCGCGTTTCAAATAGGAAGTGAGCGTGGGCGCTTCTGGCTCCATCGACTCTGGCTCCAATTCACTTTGTATTGAAAAACTGTCGCCCCTCTCACAGTAACTGCTGCTGTCAGACTCGTCAGTTTGGTCTTAAAATGTTTGTATTGACCCGCTCTACATGCTCCTGGTGTTTTTATTTCGCTATTTTGTCCATAAATCAAGATATGAACATTAATAACAGACGAATGAGGCGCCTTCTTTCCCCGAGGTCACTCCCGCTAGCGTTAGCAACAGGTTTGATTGACAGCGCTGCTAAACTCTTGCTCCCTGCTAAACCGGTGGTGCAGACCGGAAGGGGCGTTACCTTCAACAGCCTGGCTCCGGATTGGCTCATTGGTTGCCATGATACTCGCGGTTGGATTTCCAAATATGGAACGCTGTGGTGACGTCACACTCACTTAGTCCACCTCTTTATACAGTCTATGGTTACGATAGATTTTTGATATTTCTTAAAAATTTTGTCAACTTGAAAACACCACTATATTGACGTTTATGTCTGGTTATTTGTGTAGTACTGAAATGACAACACAAATATTAAACAAAGTGGTGATGCCAAAATTGTGAACTGAACCGCACAATTGGTATATTATAAATTATATCAAAATATCGTCTTGTCTTGTTCTCGTTGGACTCAATCTCGTGTCTCGTCTCCACATGTGAAAACTGTCTAATTAATACAAAAAATCTAAAAAATTACACTTTTACAAATAAATATTGAATCTATTATGTTTACACCCCTCCTTAGTACTTTCCAACACAAAATGTCACAATTTACTAACTTTGTTGATGTTTTTGCCTCAGTCTGGGTCGGCAGCAGTGGCCCCCAGCACCATTCAGCTGGAGGGCCCAGCGGGGGACACTACGGTTCCCATTGAGTCTGAGATGAAGGAGAGTGGTTCTCTGGAGCTGGATCCCTCTGTGTCCGTGTCCAGTCTGAAAGAGCCAGAGCGGGCATCGACTTTACCCCCCGAGTCCCTGATGAAGAGCCAGGCCGTCCTGCAGGAGGGGCTGCTGGGGCGCAAGCATGACGTGGAGGGGTCAGGCAAGAAGGCATCCAACCGGTCAGCAACTATTTTAACACATTATTAACTATTAAACTATGTTTCACACCTGCTTTTCTCCATGGAGATCAGTCATTGAGTTACCTAGAATGTTTCACAGTACGGCATTAAACTTGTCTCTATGGAGATAAGCAGGCGAAGTTACCGGTCAGATCTGTGGAGAGGCTAGTTCACTGACAGTAAGAATGCATGTTTTAGTTATCTAGCATTAGAAACGCCTGTAATTGAATAAATCCAAGAGAGATTAGATTAAGGCAATAGCATCACCATGGAAACAAGAAGGTGGTAGACCCTCCAACAGAAAAGTTACAGAGTGCGCCTTTAAATATCAGCATTGCCCGTATTTTAACCTCTGTGCTACTACTACTAAAATGAGGACAGTGTCTTAATGTATTCTTCTTCCTACTGTGTATTTTATTTTTATTTTTCTTAATGCATGTGATTATGTATCTTCTTGATTATAAAGACCAAAATGTCCCCATTATTAATCTCCAAATTGAATGCAAATTAACAACAAAGCTTTAATTATACATTTATCTCAAATAAAAAGGCTTTTTTTTTTGTTTTTTGTTTTTGTTTTGTCAAATATAGACTAACGGCTTTATTCAGTAGAGGTATGAGTATTTTGTACATTTATAAGTGATGCCAGTTGAGTAGCTTTTGTTTAGCCACTCAACAATTTACAAATGATATGTTTTTCTGGCAATAATAATAATCTGAGGACCACTGTGTATTGAAAATTATCCAAATGAAACCTTAATGAGGCTGTTGTTCTCAGTGTGACAAATTATGTTGATTACTTGAAAGCTGCTAATTGCTCATATTAAATTGTCTCTTGCTTCTTCAGGTCTTGGAACAATTTGTACTGCGTGTTAAGGCCAGGGCAGCTGAGTGTGTACAAAGACGCCAAGAGCTTCGGGCAGGGGCTCACATATCACGGAGAGGAGCCCCTGTCGCTCACCGGCGCCATCTGGGAAATCCTGAGTAACTACAAGAAGAAGAAGCACGTGGCTAAGCTCCGGTAAGAGTCCAGTCTGCCAAGAGCCGGCTGCTTGTGCTGTAATGAGACAAGGACGTGGATTAAGGAGCTGCAGTCACAATGATGCTCTGTCCTGTGTTTGTGAAAAATGACTTCAACTCATCTCTGTCCTTGTGCCCCACAGTCTGACAGACGGCAGTGAATATCTGTTCCAGTGCAAAGATGAGGTAAGTCTGTTATTCAGTACGTTATCATATCCCAGGCCATATCAAACTAAGCTGCACGTTAAGATGAATCATCCTGCACTACACAGTTTGAGACCACATAATGCTGTAACACTGGCCCATAATGTACATTTGTATGTGTCTAACCTTGGTTTAGTCACAGCCGTGTCCTATTTTAAATGTCATCTCTAAATGAATATTCTTGTAAATTTGGCTGTGTCCCCAGCAGACAGCACGATGTCCTTGGACTGTCCCTGTATAATGTGTGTGTGTGTTTTAGGAGGAGCTGCAGCGCTGGAGCCAGGCCATGGAGAGGGCCCTGGAGAGGTCCATGGAGGCCCCCACAGAGGAGGGGCCCTCAGGGGCCAAGAGCCAGACCCTGCCCCCGGTCTCCACCTCCACCCCGGAGCCCAGCTCTGCCAAGAAGGACAAGGAGAAGATGTTCAGCCGCTTTGCCAAGAAGAAGTGAGGAGGGAGGAGCCATCAGGGGTTACCCTGGCAACCCCAAAACCAGAAAGTACTTTTGCGTACGAGCCATCAGAGAAAGCTTTTAAATGAGATTTGTTTTTATTTTTCAATATAATTATTGTAGTTTAGGTTCATGCCACTATTTGCTTGTATTTAAGCAGCATTTCATTGTAAAGGGCCACGTTTTTGTTCTTTTGCCAAATTCAAATGATAAATTAAAGCACAGGAACGCTGTTTTCACTCAACCAAAGATTGTTCTATTGTTACTTTTGCTGCAGTTTTTGCTTTAGTTTGGGATGTTAGGCCATAGACGTGTACTACAGTGAGGTGCGTACGTGAGGGTGACCTGAGTACTCACAGTACTTGTATAATCTGCCTTATAAATGGTTGTGAACTGTAATACTGTGCTGGATCTGGAGCGCTGAGGGTAGAGCCCGAGTGAAGCTTTGTAAATGCAAGACGAGTGCTGTACAGTGTTAACTACAGGGATGCATCAGTATAATCTATGCACTGTCAGACTGGGGTCACTAATAATGAGGGAGTTTGATTTGACAAAGTGTTTTTATTCACTTGAAATATACTCCACACTCATGTATTGAACTCAAAATGTCATATTTATTCTTCATGTATGCAGCATATCTACCGACGCATGTGTACAATGTATGTTTTACATTTGGTTTGACATGGTGCTATTCAGACATTTTCAAATCCAGACCAATTACAATTAGTTCAACTTTGACTTATAGTGACACATAATCTATTTAATGATTTTATTATTAAAACCAGTATGACTCAAAGTCTAGGAAAGATCCATATTTCTTTTGTATTTCCCTAAAAAAACAAGGAACACACAGGAGCAAGATGAGACTAGAAAACCACATTCACTTTTCTATGAATGTAAAGTAGAAAGAAACATTTGGTCTATGCTGTATTACAGAAATACATACATACATGTTTATTACTACTTAACGGGGGCAAACTCCCAACTGCCTTCTTGCCTCAAACTTTGCTCCTCAAATTTTACACCAATTCAGATAGTGTTTTGAAGTTCGTTAATTAGTAATATTAAATGTTTTACTTCAAGACAATGTGAAAGGAATTAAAGCCAAGTTTAAGTGAAGCCATAGAACATTTTCACAAAGCCTGTTATAATGGTTTGTAATGTCACCTATATCCAGTCACTATATTTACAGAATGCAACTTACAGACACTTGATTCTCATTGTTTATCCTACACTGCACCACACCTGCCTTTTCTGTTCAGTGGTTTTTAATCTGCATTTTGTACTCTCGACTAGCTGTGTAAAATAGCCAGAAATGTTGACAGGTTTAAGTACCTTTTGAGAGAATAAAGTTTAAAATAAATTATATAACTTGTATTGTTGTCATTGGTCTTCTATTGCCGCATTCAGTCTAGAATTCATTTACTAGAAGTTATTTTCAGTGGTGGAAGGTGACAAAGTAAAAGCAGTAAAGTACTTTACTTTCAGTTTTACAGTGGGTACGTTTTACTTTTACTTCACTACATTTGAGAGCAGGTATCTGGACTTTCTACACCACTACATTTTTGAACTGGACTGAAAAGTAAAAAGTACTTTTCATATGATTTGAGGGGTTATTTTTACCATGTTCGTGGTAACATCCTGACTAAAGTTTTCGAGTTCAAGCTTCAGCTTTGAGCAAATGAAAAAAAATACACAAAATTCATAAGAAAAATGAAGTATATTTTTAAACGGGAACTTAAATACTTAAATACTTAAGTAGATTTTTTTCATGTGATACATTTACTTTTTTTGCACCAATATCTACTTTTACTTAAGTAACATGATTGAGTACTTCTTCCACCACTGGTTGTTTTTAACATATTTGGATTTTGGGGAGAAGCTAAAGAGAATCTACAGTGGAGTAGCACAGGGGCAGCGTGCAGACTCACTCCATTTAGCTGGCGCAAGATTCAAACCCACAACCTCTTTACGAAAAGGCACAAGTACCATAGATCTACCACATCACATCTGTGTCCTCAAATATAAAGTAAACACGTTCAAATATACATTTTACTGATAACAATTGTAATGTTGGCTTATTCACAGCTACAAAAAAGATGCAATGTTTACATATTGTGTTTTGGTTCTCAAGTAAATTATTAGAAGAAAGCTCAACAAACACAATTTGGGTTGCCAGATCCTATGATTAAAAATAGCTTTAAAAGAATCTGAGTGGGCTGTCATGATGTAATGTGTAATCAGTATATGACAGTTAGTGGCATTCCAGGTTCATGATAGCAATGCTGTTTTTAAATTACAGAATATTACAGCTTTACCAAAAATAATCTAAACATCTTGGAGTTACTCACTTACTGATTTGTCATACATTTTATACAGGATGCCCTCCCTGATGCCACACTTTCCTGTATGCAGTAGTGGAAGAAGTACTCAATTTAGTTACTTAAGTGAAAGTACAGATACCAGAACAAAAAAAATACTCAAGTAAAAGTATCACATGAAAAAAATCTACATAAGTAAAAGTATCAAAGTACCCCTTTAAAAATGTACCTAGAGTAAAAAGTATTTTGCACAGATTGTGAGGTCTTATAAGGCTTCAAATGTAGTGATTTTGATACAGATTTGTGCTGAATTTTGTTCAGTAGAAATAATTAAATTCATTTTTTTCTCGCTGTTTTTATTTTTACATTTGTGTTTGCTCAAACTATGAACTTGTTAAAAAAAATAAACCTCGCAGCCTTTTCAGCAGGTATCAAACAACCATAAAAAATACTTACTTTTTAGTCCTGTACAGAAATGTAATGGAGTAGAAAGTACAGATACTTCACTACATTTGAGAGAAGGTAAAAGTAAAAAGTATCCACAGTAAAATCTATTTAAGTAAAGTATAGAAACCTAAAATGTATACTTAAGTACAGTACTTTTCTACTTTTGCTTTGTTAAGTTCCACCACTGCCTGTTTTTGGTGTAATTCTTGTATATTCTTGTACCTACGTTAACAATATAAAACACAATACATCACAAATATTTCAGAATAGCTTTATTAGGTATGAACAATGTTACAGATGGATGTGAACCAAAAGGCATTTCTCCATTAAGCAGGCTAATATCAGATGAGCTGCATATGAATTTAATAGACAATTTTATACATACATCCAGTGGCGGTTGACAGAACAACACATAAACAGCCCCAAGACAACCTTAGTAATTAGATGATAGTTCACAATATGCTAAAGATGCTACGTAGCTTATAGCAATACAAAACCTTGGATCGCTGTCATCTTTACAAACCCGATGCATGTATTGCCTGGAAGCAACGGCATACGGATGAACATTTTCTTCACAACAAAAAAGATGGATACAGATCTGTGTTTTTTCTGTTTTTTGTTTTTTTTTCCACAGTGCTATATCATTTTATCATTAGCCAATTTTCCACAGCGAGGTCGCACATTATGAGGCCCGCTAGGAGTTTCTGCATTTGCACTAAACATTCATTTGCATGTATAGTTCTCGCTGCCAGCCATAATCCTCTCAACTTGGCTACAGCTTCACAAAACAAATTATGCTTTTCCATCACGAGATAGGGCCATTTTCACTGTGTGTAGGTTCAGCATCGGAGGCACTGCTGGTGAGACTGTGGCTGTTACAACACAACCGTTTACAAAAGGGGAGGGAAGAAGGGCTGTACATTTTGAAACATTTTCATTTTTGATTCATTTAGTAAAAGACAACGAGCGCTGTGCGATAGTTTTAAGGCAAATAATAGATTTTTTTTTGTGTATTTTATTTTGAGAGGGGCATGTTCACGGGTTCAGCTTCTTGTTCACAGGTGACATTTTGTGGACTTTTGACCATTCAAAAGATAGAATATTGTAATGATCTGGTATTTTGTGTTTAGTTCAGAGTTGACGCCTTTTGTTCTCATAATAATTGTTTATGTGTTGTTGTGTAACTGCTTTTGTATGTGACACTTGGCTGCTATGACGATAAATTGACGTGAAGGTTCTATTGGTCAGTTACTGGTCTGTTTTGGAGACTGGCTCTAGTGAGTTGACACTGCTGTTGTTTTGCTCTTGTTTTGGCGTGGTTTACGGCCAACAGTAGCCCATGTGTTCACACAATAAACAATCAGAAGAATTTCGGTGTGCTTCCTTACACCAGAACGCTACAATATTCTGTTTTGAATTGTTAATCCATGGATAGACGTCACCTCTGAACTACAAGATTATACTACAAGATTAGATAGTCCAAGCTATTGTGAAAAAATATACCGTATTTTACGGAGTATAAGTCACACCAGCCAAAAAATGCATAATAATGAAGAAAAAAAACATATTTCACATATAAATCGCATCTGAGTATAAGTCGCACCCCCGACCCCTCGCCAAACTATGAAAAAAGTGCGACTTATAGTCCGGAAAATACGGTATATATCTTCTTTGTGCTGTCAGAGAAGATGCTGAACTTTGTGCCAGTTTTTGTTTCATATAGACAGGCTCAGTAATAACTACAGGGATTCTACAATGTCAGTGTCACATGAACGTAACCCATTATGTATTTTATCTTTTAGCTATGACGCGTTCTGTTTTGTTCATATCATTTTGAAACCAAACTTCCACACAGCTCTGTTCATAATATAATGATCTAGTAATGTGAAAATAGCAGCGCTGAACAACAAGCTAAAGCCATGTGCATCTTAACTGGCAAATTTGTTTTCATGCTCTTTCACAAACTGCAATTACAAACTTGGGGAAATGAATTTTTCAAGCGCTCCCGGACTTGTGTCGGAGCCTGGCAAAGTCTGTTAATCTCCTCTTGGGTCTTATAATAAATCTCTATTAACAGCAGGGAAACTGAGAATAAATTAGATTAACAAAATGATCGCAGGCTAAGTTTTGAGTATTCATTTATCCAGTCAAAATAGGGACATAAATAACGATGTCAAAACTATAACAAGTGTGACAATATTTCCCAAATTCTGTTATAAACTACATAAGAGGTAAAATTGCGGAATAGGCATAGTCCATCTTTCAGGAAGTAATTACAACAAAAGGATTCCTCAAAACAAACGAAACCTCGAACATATTCTCCCAAATACGCACATTTACGTTTCACAAAAATTACAATTAAAGAAAAATTGCTATCACTCAGGGGTAGTGCTTTGAATTCCAGCATTGAAGTATAGAGAAAAACACACACTGATCAAGTAGAACATTACAACCACTGGTCTAATATGCCACAGCCTCGTATGCAAGAAGATGAACTTACTATCAGAAGGCAAAATTATGTTGAATTAATCAAACGAATCTGAACAAACTTAACTTTTAATTAATATTTACAGACTTTCCATCAAAATATATTACTCTTGTTGTTCAATAAAACGTCTCATCATATTTAAATAAAAATAATTATCAATTTCTTTTTACTATTTTTTCAGCTCTAAATATGTAATATGTGTTTATCAGTTATTGCCAGTTCACCAATGGACCCGATCAACCCTTATAAATCAGGAAAACCTAATATAAGCAAGCTACAGTTTTGGAGATGCTCAGATCCAGCAGCTGTCAGAGTTTGTGTGTAATGGGGTGAATTGTGTATCTTAAAAGGCCCATGTTTTCTGATCTACGTTATGATGTTGTTTCCTCATCACAAACACACCTGGAGTTGTGTTTTGTTTCATTCACAAATGTTTAACACACAAACCCTGCATATTTAGGCTGAGTTCTTCTCTCAAACGGAAAACACTCTCTTCCACCTAGTGACATCGTGTGGTAATACAGGAATGCTCCACTGTGTTTTTAAACTCCACACACCTTCACTAGAATCATTTGGATGATTTCAGCCCTGGAATTGCCAATCTCTACTGAACAAAAGGTAAAAGGCAGCTGTTAACTTGAAAACTAATGCTTCATGACATCACAAGGTGGAACAGAGCATTTTGAGCTTTGGAGATGTAGACAGACTAATAATAAAGGGTTACTCAAACATATCTGAATGAAAAAAATACATTTTTGAGGAGGTAACAGCACTCAAACATTCTGAATGAAAAAAATACATTTTTGAGGAGGTAACAGCATTATAACATGGCTAAAAGCTCACAAGAGTAAATTTTGTGTAATATAGGATGAAAACTGAACTGATGATATAAATACAATTACTATCCATAGTGTTGCATATTAAGCAGGTGGTCGTAGTGTTACCTTGGATCAGTGCACAACATAGTCACAAAGCACAAGCATTATTTTGAAATTAACATCTGAAATGGCAAAAATGACATGGGAAAAAGTCTTAGAAAAGATCACTTTATTCACAAGTCATTTCTGCTTGATTAGGAATAATTTAATAAGCAAAATATTACAAAATACATCTAGTTACAGAAAACCAATAGGTATTAAGGCTGCTTTTTTAGATTAAACCTGCAATACACTTACAACAAGGC
The DNA here is from genome assembly GCA_000787095.1 of Periophthalmodon schlosseri. Taxonomy (NCBI): domain Eukaryota; kingdom Metazoa; phylum Chordata; class Actinopteri; order Gobiiformes; family Gobiidae; genus Periophthalmodon; species Periophthalmodon schlosseri. The sequence continues at coordinate 16,999 of KN484378.1, forward strand.
AGTGTATGAACGCACTCTGAAAAATACAGATATGATATGATACAATAAAGACCTGGTTTGTATTTGGTAGCATCAGCAGTGGTGAGGCATTCAAGCGCTCCCTCTTTGGTGGAGTTTATGCCTTTGCTGCTTTCAAAGTCCAGCATGATTATAGAAAGTGTATGAACATGTGGATATACTCTCTGCTAACAATTAATAAAACATAAGTATTGTATTTACATCTTAGTGCAGTTAAGGTTAAGGACACTGCTGCCGTGTACATTCTTCCTGAATTGTTTACAAAGATTTCGTGAAGTTGGTATGTGCCGTTGTGCTTGAATGCAACGTGAGGTGTGAGAAGGCAGAGAGGCAAAAGACTGGCCCAGAGCTGAGGTTCGCCCTCTACTGGATGAGTTTATTGGCTCGCGTGTTCGCCTCGTCGATACGCACTTTGTTCATGTCCGCCTGAAACATAGACATGCAAAATAATGAGCTTGAGTTTGTTTCTGTATCATTAGAAGTGCAGTCTGTTGAGCAAAGGGATGCATGTGGAGCTCAAACGTTCTGCCCACTTCGAAGCCTTCCCATTCAGTTTTCCTATTCACCTTATTCCGGAGGTTGCCCTGGGTGCTGCCATCGTCATTGGGGTTGTATTATTTTGTATGTGGCTGCCGTTATTGACAGCAAATAAGTTCAATAGGGACAACAGAGCCGTTTTAAAGCCTCAGAGAATCGGTGCAGTGTTGACTTGTTGGTCACATGAACGTTGAATATTTTACACAAACCAACCTAATTTATATCATATTTTAGCTGCAAAACGTTTCCCAAAGTCTCCATTGAAACATTTTTTTGTTGCATTTACAGCAAAAGTGGATGGGGCGGAATAAGAGTTTTCAAAAAGTACTACACAGCCTAACCAGCAAATTTTGGTTAAATACTATTAATACAATTTCAGAAACAGATAAGAGGCAGTTAACACATAGTTGACTAGCAGCAAACAAGCTTTCAAATGTTTAATATATACTTTTTTTGGAAAGTCTATGGCAACACATCCATCCAAAGCAGTAGGCGTTCACTGCTGAGCTCCATAAAAATACTCTATGGTTTTAAGATGGGCGCAAGGCAGTTCTGCTGGGTGGATTGTATTTAGTATAATGAATATCAAATAAGAAATGACATTAATTATAAAGCAGGTCATTTATATCAGTGATTAGATGCAGTATACAACACAATAGGAATATGCACATTAGCAATGCTGATTCTACTTGCATCTTTTCTTTCATTATAAAGTCAATACAATTTTGGAACAGTTTTCCAGACAGTGCGGAATTCAGTTATAATTCATAGTTCGTAATAAATAGTTCATAGTTTATAATGTCACTAGTGGAAAACTCGTGCCTAAGAACTAACCGAACAAACAAACCAAGTCATTTATACTTACACCCCAGAGTAACCAGGACCCCAAAAAAGTGAAACTATTGTTGGACAACCACAGTAAAGAATGACATACATGTTCAAAATTAGGACAAATTACTAATCATTACTAACTCATTTGAATCTAGCATCTGTGGTATAACACCTGCACCTACCACAGAGTATGCAGCCGAATGTAAATAAAAAGCTCTCAACACAATACAGTATAGATCCAATAGAAGCAAAACGCTGGTCCTCATAGTGTTTGAGAGGAGAAAACAACATTAGTCCCAGCTCTTACCTTATCCGTGATGCGGTCGATCTGTTTGTTCTGCTTGTCTATTTCATTGCCCATGTCCTGAGCCATGTTCTTCAGGTTTCCAATGATGCTCCCGACGGCCTCTAGGTTTTCTTCCATCTCATCCTCACGAGCGTCATTAGTTATTCTGGAAATACATGGGACAAATGAGCCATAACATTATGACCATCGACTGGCACAGAAATAATTGCTTCATTACACCACCTGTATGTAGGGGGTAGAAAATTAGGTGGTGGGTGTCATTCTGTCCTCAAGGTTATTGTGTTAGAAGCAGAAAAATGGTCAAGTGTAACAATCTGAATGAGTTCATCAAGGACAAAGTGTGATGGTTAGAAGGGGAGGGGGGGTTCCAGGTCTGTAATGGTCGGTATCCACAAAAAGTAATGGTACTTTACACTTCATATCAAGGAACCACTCACCTATTCACACACACATTCATACATCAGTGTACGCGGACACCAAAGACGAGGGGGGGTTAAGTGTCTTGCCCAAGGACAAAACAGTATTCACCTGTGGGAGCTGTAATCGCACCGCCAACTTGTGGATTGGTGGATTGGAACACTTTACCAATGATGTTTATGTTTATGTTATGTTATGTTATGTTATGTTTATGTTTAATGTTATGTTATGTTATGTTTAATGTTATGTTATGTTTAATGTTATGTTATGTTATGTTTAATGTTATGTTATGTTATGTATGTTTAATGTTATGGTTATGTTTAATGTTATGTTATGTTATGTTATGTTTAATGTTATGTTTAATGTTATGTTTAATGTTATGTTTATGTTATGTTTATGTTATGTTTATGTTATGTTTAGGAGCGGGATTCGAACCTCAGAGGACAAGCACTCTACCAACTGAGCTACTGCCACCAATATTTAATCCATGAAGAGAAGGAAAGTGCTGACTGTGTCTGTCAATCAAACATACTAATAATAATAATAATAATAATAGGGCTCCGAGATAAACTGCAAACCAGTTAAAAACTGTTTGAAATGATTGCCTCCATGGGAACTTATGTGTAAAACATGCTAACCCTGTAGTTTAGATCTCTACAAACTGTTCTGCAAATAATGTGTGATTCTATAGTAGTTGAGCAAATTTAAAATCTAATTCTAATGCCAACACTTAAAACCGTATTAAAAGGCCTATATGACGCTAATTTCTGATCTATGTTATAATGTTGTTTCCTCATCAAAAATATAATTTTGTTTCATTCACACACGTTTAACACACAAAGCCTGCATATTTAGGTTCTTCTCTCAAACTGAAAACACTCTGGTCCACCTTGTGATGTCATGTGGTAATACAGGAAGTGCTCCACTGTGTTTTTAAACTCCATACACCTTCACTAGAATCATTTGGATAATTTCAGCCCTGGAACTGCCAATCTGTACTGAACTAAAGATAAAAGGTGGTTGTTAACTTGAAAACTACCACTACATGACATCACAAGGTGGAGCAGAGCATTTTGAACTTTGGAGATGTAGACAGACTAGGAGCAGAGCTTTTGAACTTTGGAGATGTAGACAGACTAATAATAAAGGGTTACTCAAACATGTGTGAATGAAACAAAACACAACTTTAGATATGTTTTTGAGGAGGTAACAGCATTATAACATGACTTAAAGCGCAAAAGAGTCCATTTTGTGTAATATAGAATACAACCAAAACAATAAGGTATTTTTTTCCGAAATTGTTCAGCCCTATGCAACAGTGACAGCTAGTTTGCTAGTTACTTCACTGGTGGTTGCCTGGATCTACGTCTGTACAGTGTCCAAGCATCTGGCAGCTGAAGAATAACGGCTGGATCTTACCTCTTGATGTAGGGTCCGGAGGGCTGGGACGCGTTGACCTGTCCCGCCTGCCCGTTGCGGATTCCAGAGGGTTGCCTGGAGACCACCCCGGAGCTGTTACTATCTCCCTCTCCATCGCTTGTCCCCCAGGTCTTCTTGTACCGGGAGTCGTGTTCAATAGACGACACCCTACGAGGAAACACACACTGATTTATCCGAAAGTATGAATAAATTATATGTGTAACAACAGAATGAAGTGTCTACAATGGCAGCTTTCTCCAAACACAAAAACAAAACATTTCAGACGTAGACCGCCTACCTTATCTGCAGGTATTCATCAAAGTATCCCATTCTTCAAAGTGAAAGCATTGTGGAGAGATTTGACTTGAGTTTTAAAAAGTTTTAATTGTAATACGTGCACAAACTACATGAAAACAGGTTTCACTGCAAGTTCAGTCAGTTGGAAACCATTTGAACAATGTATATTTGTTCAAATGACACTCAAACAAGACGTGCGGATGCTGCTGTGATGCTTAGAGGTGAAATTTTGAACAGTTACAATGACAAGTAAAGGTGTACTATGTAACTTTTCTAGTGCTTGTCACCGTGGAGATGCCATTGCATTGACTGGAATATGGTACAGTATAGAATTAAACAAGCGGGTGACGGCGAAGGGCCAAGTTAAAGGTCAGATCTGTGTAGATTCGAACCACACTCAGTAAGAATGAGTGTTTTTCAAGGTATTTTGGGCCATAAAAATAATGCGAGATAAGTGGAACATTCTGGGCAAAGCAATAGCATCTCCATGGAAACAAGCAGGTGCAGGACCGCCCAATCAGTCCCATAGTTTAAAGACGCACTAGAAGCTAATTTTGAGCACACATTTGCTAAGAGTTTATAAGCACAAGTAAATAAGTTTACCAAACTTGCAAAAATAAGACATTACCCTGACATCACCATACATCTTAACAGAATGTCAGAGGTTGTAATTCACTTGAGATTTCCACAAAAAAGTACAAATTGCACCTTTACGTAGCCACAAAGGGCAATGCAAAAACTAATCATTGTGGTACTATAGCCAAGAGCAGTCCATGGTTTGAGAAATGAGATGAAAATATATTCAAACTCAGGGGAAAACAAACAGACAATCACTCAACTGGTACAGATAAATACAGAGCATGGGCGAGTGGAGCATCCCAGGTAAGAGAGGGGGACAGAGGGGAGGAAGGGGGGAGTGAGAGGGGGGGAGTGAGAGAGGAGGAGAGAAGGGAGGACGGAGGGGGTAAGAGAGGGGAAGACAGAAGAGGGTCAGAAGATGAGGTGAGGGAGAGGGGGTCAGAAGGGGACAGGGTGAGAGAGAACGGTGGGGCGGTGGGGTAGGCGGGAGAGGGTTAGAATGAGACAGACGGAGACAGTGGAGGGTAAAACAGGGGGAAAGGGGAGGAGAATAGAAGGA
>KN484378.1:21992-42350 GCA_000787095.1 Periophthalmodon schlosseri
GAGGGAGACAGGAGGAGGAGAAAAAGGGGGTGAGAAATAGAGGGAGATGGGAGGAGGAGGAAAAGGGGGTGAGAAAGAGGGGGGCAGAAGGAGGAGGAAGAGGGGTGAGAAAGAGAGGGGGCAGAAGGAGGAGGAAGAAGGGGTGAGAAAGAGAGGGGGCAGAAAGAGGAGGAAGAAGGGGTGAGAAAGAGAGGGAAGCAGAAGGAGGAGGAAGAGATGGGGAGAGAAGGAGGAAGAAGAGAAGGGGTTTGAAAAAGAGGGAAACGGGAGGAGGAGCAAAATGGGGTGGAGAGGGGATGAGAAAGAGAGGGGGACAGAAGGAGGATGAAGAAAGGGGGTGAGAAAGAGAGGGGAAGAAGGAGGAAAAAGAGGGGGTAAGAAAGAGAGGGGGACAGAAGGAGGTGGAAGAGAGGCGGGGGAAAAAAGAGAGGGGGACAGCAGGAGGACGAAGAGAGGTGAGAAAGAGAGGAGGACAGAAGGAGGAGGAAGAGAGGGTGAGAAAGAGAGGGATAGAAGGCGGAGGAAGAGGCGGTGAGGAAGAGAGATAGACAGAGGGGGAGCAGACTGTGGGTGTTCAGTGTTGTACCTGTCACAGGGGCACACACACAGACCGCAGCACTTGGACAGGTCGGTCAGGTTCTTCTCGGCCGACCTCATGTCCTGGTTGATCTGGTCCATGCCCTCCTCCACACGCCTCAGCTGCTCTGCACACAGCACACAACAACATACTTTAATACTACACACACACTTAGCTACAGCGCCATTAGATGTGTCAAGGCTTCACCGGGTCTCCAGTACAGGCGGGAGGGATTTAGAAAAATGTATACTGCAATTGTTGTCTTTTTGAGCCCATTTTATTGACATTAAATATTCAACCCAGAACCAATGTTGCAAGATGTTTTTATTTTATGTATTTAAAAATGATGTGTGCTATTTTTAATGCATTATATAAATACAATTTGGGAGGCAAGCCAAAAGATGTAAGATATTAAGAAGACATATTATGCCACTACTGAATTATTTTTATTTTTTGGCATAATCTGCTCTTTAACATCAACAATCAGCCAAAACATATGGATTTTGACTGATTTGGCGGAACAAGTCAATTTTGTGAAATTCTGTGTGCAGTTGGTCAAAAACTTCATAAGATATAATGCTTTGATTTTAACATCAGAGCTGAATTCTTGGGTGTGCTCTCTCTGTGTATCAACTTATTTTTCATCAAGGTTTCCAAAAACGTAATTAACTTGAATAGTTCCTGTGAGGACTAAAGTAGGTCACACAGCAGGAAGCAGACAGACATTTGCATATGTATAAAAAATAAATATACAGATTCTGACAAACAGCACTTTTTCTTCAATAAAGTCAAGGAAAAAAATGTTTGGGATATAAAAAAAAATTGAAAGGAAGATCACATCGAATTACAGATTTAGAAGACTCGTTTTTTGAATAATAAATTAACTGTGTCATCGTTTAATTTTGCTTTAACTTGTATTCACTTTATAATCATAATTAAAGCTACAAACTAATAGAAACTTTGACCACACATAGTTTGTGTGGCAGTGTTTCTTGCTTATGCTGACACCTCTGACAGCTCCTCTGTGCAACTCCACACAAACTTTCTGTGAATAAATAACACGATTTTTCTCAGTGCCGCTGCAAATATAGAAATGATGTAGGCGCTGACCTAGAAAAAAATACTTTAAGTGTAGTCCTAAAATAAGACTGCAAATTAAACCAGTAGTAAATAATCCTATGTGAATTTACTACAAGGCAGACACAGTTTTAACACGTTTTCACTGTGCTGTACTGTATCTGTACTATAGACTGTATAAAGAAGTGGAACAAGTGAATGTGAGGTCACCCATAGCGTCTGGCTCCAGTCAAATGAAGCTCATCGAGGCCAGCAGTGATAGGGGCGAATATGGAGCTGAGTTCCAAGTTTGGAAATATCACAGCAACCAGAGGGCCAATCCGGAGCGAGGCTGTCCCCTTCCCCGCCCCCTACTAAACCAGGGGTGAGGGTGTTTAGCAGTGCTGTCAATCAAATCTGAGCAACCTTGGGGTTGCTGTTATTAATGTTCATATCTTGATTTACGAAGAAAATGGCAGAATAAAAATATCAGGATCATGTAGAGCGGCTTAATACGAATCTTTTAAGACCAAAATGACGAGGCTTACTGCAGCAGAGAGTCGATGGAGCTGGAAGCGCGCCCATACTCACTTCCTATTTGGAACAAAACGGCTAGCCTGTTAGCTATGTCCATTTATATATACAGTCTATGATCGGTACTGTAACAAATGTGTATTTTTTGTATATATTTTACTGTATACGTTTAATATTTTGTTGCAGTGGCCTCTCTCAGCCCACTGCAGAAATCCTCATTCACACATTCATCACCTCCAGACTGGACTACTGCCTCACCCACACCCGCTCCAGAGACCACCTCACCCCTGTCCTCAAACAACTCCACTGGCTCCTCCCGGGTCCTCCTCATCACCTAAAAGTCCCTCCGTAACCTGACCCTTCCCCATCTCACCGACCTCCTCCATCAGCGCTGTCCCACCCGCCGCCTCAGCTCGGCCGACGCCAACCTCCTCGCTCCCCTCATCAGGACAAAGCACCGAACCGTGGGAGACCCGCCGCCCCCGCCCTCTGGAACTCACTCCCACAACCCATCAGGAACTCAGACTCACTGCAACACTTCAAATCACGACTAAAAACTCACCTGCTCAATCTGGCAATCCCCCCATGATTTCCACTGCCGTCTTCTACCGATTTCTTTTTGTTTGTAAAGCATCTTTGAGTGTAAGTCTGATGTATTATAAATTAGTATTATATTTAAAATTGCGATGGCCGTTATGCTCAGCTTCTGCCCTGCCTTTAAAGCCGCACCATGTAACTTTTCTGTTTGGGGTTCCGCCACTTGCTTGATTTAATGGAACTGTTATTGCTTTGATCGGAATGTTCCATAGTGAGGCATTAAAATCTATCTAATTAGAATGTGTTTATATACAGGTATTTAATTACTCAGAAATGCCTTGAAAAACATGGATTCTTACTGTGAACAAGCTCGTTTCTCCACAAATCTAACCTGTAATTTGGCCTGGGTGTGCCACAAGTTTAATGCCATACTGTGGAACATTCCAGATGAGGCAATAACATCCCCATGGGAACAAGCAGGCGGCAGATCCTCCACCAAAAAAGTGACATAGCTTCTCTTATTTATAGACTGGTTAAATTGTCACTAAATTGTATATTGTACCAAATCCCTTGTATTGTTATTGTTGTTATTTACCTCCTTGCTGATCCAACATCACCATCGTGTTGACGCCTGTCTGTTTGCTCTAGAAATACAAGAAAAAAACAGCGCTTGAGATTCACTGGAATTGAAACACGGCAGAATGACATTTATGTGAAAATAGTAATTCAAAAATCTGCTTAAAAGGTCAAAGTGAAACAAAGTGAGAACATTTGGGTTCGTTTTAGACGTTCGACTCACCTCCTCAGCCATCTGCAGCATCCGACGAGTGCTCTCCAGAGACTGTGAAGAAATTACATAGTTAGTGAAGCACGTATGAGGAGAACAGGGCTGCACCATATTGGAAAATTTTGCGATATGTGAAGAGAATGCATTTTTTTTTATACTTTCACTATTACTCGTGGTCATACTCTGATATTAATCCCATAACCAATGCCCCTTACACTACTGAATCCAATGTGTTTAAGAAAAAAGAGAAGGATTTTGCATATTATCTGACCTTACATATAAAATATCAAGAATCAGCATATCACAAAATTAACTTCAGTGATCCACATGTTTTGACTGTGTGTAGTTGCAGATTTGGCGGAGGAGCCATATTTCACTTTAATTACATTGTATTTTCATAACGAATGTCCAAAAGGTAAACCCACAAATGTTGAGCCTAATAATTTTTTTTAGTTACTTGACCCTAGAACTCACTGTAGACTCTTACAACAAAACAAGAACAGCATTTTAACCATTTTAATTCCATGTGCCCCCCATTTGTATCCAATATTATTAGCAAATAGCATGTTGTGATGTGATCTGAAACCCAGCAATACTGTAGCTACATACAATAAAAGAAGCAATTTTTGTTAGGAAAGACAATCCATTTTTGAACAGGAATGGGGGGCTTAGACGTCATCTATTTATAACTCAATCCTCACACCTGAATCAAAACAAGGACAACAACAGTGTTAGCCAGTATGCTAATCGGTTTGAGAGCACCCATTAGGTGCCTGAACCATTATGCAAAATACGACTCGGATGCGGTTCACACTTGGTGGAGTTCAATGGACCTAGCCAACAAACTGTATACAAATAGGTGTGTTAGTTTCAGTGTAGTTAGCTCCTTCCTTCAGACAATCTGACCAGAATGAGCGAAACAACTTCACTCCAAAAATTTTGTACAATTGACACAATTTAATTTTTCTTTTCGTCCATACAATACCATCATTAAAACAAAAATGAAACACAAAGAAAATGGGACAGGTGGAGCTGCAGGGCAATCTCATACTTACTTTACATTTGACTTTTTACATATTTACATTTCTCCAATTGACTTTTGATGTTTGCCGTTTCATTTGGAACAGCACTAAAGCAGAAATGGGTAATAAAAAAACACTTTTATTTATTTTCTTAATAAACTGCCAGACTATGGATTTGGCAAATATGAGTTATCAGTCTTCCTTCCTCCTTGTTCCATTTTTTCAATGCACAATGTCATCTATGCAAGGCCAAAAAGGGAGTACAAATACCATCTAAAAATACACTATCATAGATTTATAGCTGTACACAGGTTTATCCCTGATTATTCTGTTGGGGGACTTTTTAGAGTTCATATATTTAATTATGACCTTCACAACACCACTTTGGTTCCCTTTAGTTCCCTTGTGAATAATACAGCATTCAGTAATCTGTGATGCACTACATACTGTCCGTATACTCATGGACATATTGGTACTCTATACTGATGATCGGATCTACAATTGTATGGGACTCCCTGAGGCCATATTTCGTTCAAACATTCCCTCTGTGGGTTTAAAGCAGTAATTTACAGTGTTTAACTTGTCACATAGAAGCCACTCATTGCTAATCTATGAAACGACTAACCACTCCTTTGTTTGCTCTGAGGCTACTGAAGAGATGATGTCACGGGAAGAATACGTAATACAAGGTGAGTTAAATTATAGCAGCCGGTGAATGTACGCATGAGAAGTGATTTTAAGTGACCATCTTTATATGAACAGTTTCATACTATAATGGTAATACAAATATAAGCAAATGAAGTGTATTCATATATTACACAAAACTGACTCTTGTGATCTTTAAACCATGTTATAATGCTGTTACGTCCTCAAAAACATACCTGGAGTTGTGTTTTGTTTCATTCACACATGTTTGATTAACCCTTTATTATTAATTAGTCTGCCTACATCCCCAAAGCTCAAAATGATCTGTTCCACCTTGTGATGTCATGCAGCAGTAGTTTTCAAGTTAACAGCTACCTGTGCCTTTAGTTCAGTAGATTGGCAATTCCAGGAGTGAAATTATCTAGTGAATTATTATTCTAGTGAAGGTGTATGGAGTTTAAAAACACAGTGGAGCACTTCCTGTATTGCCACATGACATCATAAGGTGGAACAGATTGTTTTTAGTTTGAGAGAAGAACTCAGCCTAAATGTGCAGGTTTGTGTGTTAAACATGTGAATGAAACAAAACACAACTCCAGGTCTGTGTGCGATAAGAAAACAGTATAACAGAGATGAGAGAATAATGTAATATGGGCCCTTTAAAGTCATGCTATCCAATATAAAGCTTTTTGATAATCCTTAGGTAATGCGTAAGTAAGTACTCCAATGGTTACCCAAATGTTTGTCGAGTTTGTTTAATCGTTTTTATGTCTTGTTCAAAGTCTAGTTGAAACAGTAGCTGTGTCCACAAACGTTATGCTGTAAAACTCAGACTTTACTTTACTCAGTCAGCTGACATGAACAAGCTAAGGTACACAAACAGTAGAAAACTTCACATATTGAAGTGTTTTTGAATCTGAATGATCCCATACAATTTGTTCACAGTTTGATCCATGCTACAACAACAGTGCACACTACTTTGGGTATGTGGGAAAGACAGTTAGGCCTAATCACAAGTCTGAATTTGGATTACAGAATGCATTGCTAGTTACAGTTCTAAAAATATAATATATTTATACTACTAATATTACTATCCAAATCTATATTGTCATGATGGAAATGGTTGCCTATAAAACTGTCCATATTTTAGTGTTTAAGGGGATTTCGGCTTAGACTCACACCCACAGTTTGAGAAGCATATTGCTCTAAACCAACTTTCACTTGCACTGAACACATACTAGCATTTGAAAGATTTCGGTGCCAATACACTCGTTATCACATTCATAAAACTGGCTTTATGTAGGACAATATTGCAGATATGTAGCCAAATATTAACTTTAAGGCTGTGCAGATCACGCGGCTCCTCTGCACAGCTCCTTGTGGCAAATTGGCTGCAGCCACTTAGTAGGCCTACACTTCAAGAAGAAAACTACAACACAGGAAATGTCTCAGTCCAATGCTTGGATACCAGCAACGCCCTTCTCTTCCAGGTGATTTTATCCCACATTAGACAGCACACCCTCAATCAGGATAAGTCCACGTTAGGTACTGTGAATAGAGTATGTGGATTGTTCAGAGACTTCCAGGCTCTTCCCATTAGGCCACAGCTAGTTCAACAACTTAGGACAGGAGAGCAGAATGACACTGATATCAGAATCCTTAAAATATTTAGAGCAGCTGGACGTGCAGTGATTTAGCCCAACAGTTATAGAATCTACTTTCCAAAAATAGTGGATGGTTCCGAGCATGGATGACCCTTGTATCATATTAATATCCAAGTTTCGATACTTCTGACATAGCTGCTGTGCTGTGAAAGACTTTTTAAGAAGTGAGTTTCAAGTTTATAATTTAGGTAAGCCTCAACTCCCATTTTATTAAGTTTTTAAATTCACAAGAAAATGTTTAATTAAAAGAGAGCTTTTTGTTTTAACAAACAGAACATATCTGTCATCTAATTTCTTGTAAATGAAGAAAGATCATGAGCATATTTGAATAAAACATTTCAGTTTTCTCTTGTTCTGCACTGATGTTGAGATTAGAATTACAAGAATGCTTTTGATACCGAGAAAATGTACAAATGTAAAAGTTAAAATACAGTTTCATTCATGCTGACAAGACAAGAGTGTGTCCAATTGTTCAGAAGGAAAATTGTTAGTCTATTGCAGGAAAATATTACTTAACAGGGCCATCCCATTTATTTATAATTATCTTATTTTATTTCTTTGCTTATTAACCAAGACATTCAAAGTAAAGCATTGATATTCAAACAATACTCTCAAGTCTGTTTATTCATGACTTTCTGCAAATACATTTAAAACATGTAAATGTTTTGCAACATTGGTCTATAATATATTATAATTGGCAGCCATTCGTTCTTAATTCACCAATAAACATTGTATTACATTTGTGGGGCTTATTACGTTTGTGGGGCATATTACACTTGTGGGGCATATTACACTTGTGGGGCATATTACACTTGTGGGGCATATTACACTTGTGGGGCATATTACACTTGTGGGGCATATTACACTTGTGGGTCTTATTACACTGAGTTTTATTACATTTGTGGAGCTTATTAAATTTGTGGGTCTTATTACGTTTGTGAGGATTATTACGCTTGTGGGTTTATTACGCTTGTGGGGCTTATTACAATGAGTTTTATTACATTTGTGGGGCTTACTATGTTTGTGGGGATTATTACGTTTGTGGGCCAACAGCAGGCCTTAATGTGAGCGGGCACAGGTCTCGACAGATCTGACCTGTAACTTGGCCTGGTCGGGTTAACTGCTGGTCTCCAATGAGATACAAGTTTAATGTGGAGCATTTTAAGATAGTTAATAACATCTCCATAGAGACAAGCAGAAAGGCTGCATGTTGCACCTTTTAAAATATGAATATTATTACAAAGTCAGAGACACCTGTTTCTTTGAAATATTTACATTTTTGGCCACCTATGTGTGTAAAATCCAAACATACAATATTAAATGTGATTGTCCTGCTTCTAAACCACTTTGAAACAGGAACAGAAGTCATTCAAAAGGAGAACTGGGCACAGAGGAGTGCAGTCAGTTCAGGTGAGTTTGTGTGGCTCTATTCTTAGCAGAAGCCCAAAGCAACACATCTGAAAAAGACTCAGAAATGACTAGGGGCATGGCTCCACTCTCCCATCTCTAATGAACCGTAACAGGAAAGACTTTTCCTCCTCCTCCTCCTCTTCTTCTTCCTCCTCCTCCTCTCTGTAATGTTTGTGTGAATATAATAATCAGGGAACAGACAGAGAATTGGCAAAGAGATGGTGGCCAGATCAGAGGTAGAACACTGCCGGAGTGGTTGGTAAACATTACATTATGTCACTGAAATATCCATGATCTTGGCTAATTAAGTCCAGGATGGAGCAGGCAGCCAAATTTTCCAGATTGGGACTTTGGGAAGCAGACAACGCCGAGGTATTTTTAACACAATTTTGGGACGGATTAAATGGAGTTAAGACTGGTATGTGCTGGCGCCGGAAGAGAAAGCATTTAGAAGTAGCATTTCATCCGACAAACAAAATAAAACTATTCATTTAATTTGGAGAAATGAAATACAATGCAAGACCCAAAGTAAGACATAACGCATAGTTCCTAACAACAATGGTCTATGTGGGTTTTTTTTCTACTGCTAATTAAATCATAATATCAGACTTGAACCCAATTCTCTCTGAATGTGGATGTACTACAAACATGGACTACTTTGATGTATTGGAACACAATGTGAGAACACAAACGGCAGAATGCAGTAATCATTACCGTAGCAACAGACAAAAAAGAACATTGGATCTGTTTATTTTGGACATCAAACCCCCCAGTACAGGGTCAATGCCTTAATGAGATCTCTGCTCACCAAATGTTGCCAGTTAGGGTATGTTTTCCTCAAAATAATCAAATAGTGAAAACCTAATAAAATAGTTAGACCGTGTTTATTTTGTAGAGATTGGTCAAAAGATCTGGCTCTGTATTTATCGCGTCTTTTTTCGCACTAGTGGGGATTTTTGTCTAAATTTTATGTGGTATTAGGCCTGTGTGATGACATTTGAGTTATCGATGGTCCAATAATTAAGTTACATGACACATCATAGATATTAGGACTAACTACTTGTGTTTCATTGCACTATTTATTGCTATCTATTGCTGGCCACATTATGTTTAATATGATTCATTTAGAAAAAGGTTTACTGCGAAGATCCTATTTTAAGATTATTGTGAAAGTGGTATCAGTTCATTTCAATATTATCGTTTATCGTGATATTTCAGAATCAATATATCGAACTTCAAAATGTGTTATTGTGACAGGCCTACAGCCCATGTCTTATTCTTGTGGCCAGTAAAACATCATTTATATAAGTAAGGACGTAGTTAAGGGCCCAAATAAACTTTTTCCTTTTTCCAAAACTGATAGCAATTTTTCTCAGACATAAAATAGTGTGTTTTTATGATGACTGCATAAACACACAGCCACCTCTTTAGCGTCATTGCTTCTATTTTCAAATATTTAAAAAAATCTGTAGAAAAAGCATAAGCTTGATATATCCCGGGAAATATGATAAAAGATATGAAGTGTAAACATCCCCCATAATATCACCCAAAAATGCACTACACTTCCCATTACTAATAAACAAAACAATGCAATTTGCTGGAGGCCTAACACACATCTAACCAGGGCTCAGAATTACATAAATAACACTATAAAACTACCCACTGCTCTGGTGCGAGACCAAAAGATAGTCTCTTCCTGTGCTGATGATGTGGCTCTGATAGTAGTGAGTTTAGATGCATCAGAGTGAGTGCTGGTTACACAGGGACACAGAGCTAAAGAGCCACATAACACAACACAGTGGGGGGAAAGAGCAGCGTAAGAAACAGAGATGCAGGGAGTGTTGTCGTGTTTTTGAGATGTAATAACATCATCATGGACTATTACGATACCACATTGTAATTTCCTGGGCCTAAAATGCATTGTTTTGTTGCTATGGGATACACTCAGGGTCCGGACGACTCCGCCCCCGTACCGCCTCTATATGGAAACAAGGCTGTAGACCATAACCCTTTGCTTCATAGTGTAGCCAGCAGGAAGAATACTCTACACTTACTATTCTACAATTCTGTGTATTTTCTTTTATTACATCTGTATTTCATTTGCCTGGAATCTCCCTGTTTTCAGATGGGCGTGATTGACAGGGACAAGGACAGCCAATGGGGGACACACATGGTCCGTCCGTATCGGAAAAAATAAAAGAAAGAATGTCAGGGTGGCTGAAAAACATCGTGGATTTCTGCAAAATCATTGAGCGAAGCAATAAACTACCACTAAACAAACACTGAATTTGATTTTATTTGTACATCATAGGTGGCCAATGAGCGCCTTCGTTACACATGTGTTACTAAAAAAAAACACGGATCTGAAAAACACAATCACGTTTGACTGGGCTTGAGACGCAGCGGAGGATGTGGGGACCAAACTGATATCAATCTGTATAAAAAATACAGAGATATCATTCTGGATTTGCCAGGTAAGTATTTCATATTTTTTATTTGGCAGTACTACTATTTTTCTGTTCTTTGTATTCTTACTGAAATATAGCAGTAATGTGGCACCAACATATATAACAAATGTATAAAAAATAAAATGAATAGTTACTGTTCACATTTCAGGTCTTCTTGTTTCAGTCTCAGCTTCAGTCTCAATTTTGTAACAGAAACCGCATCTAATTACAGAATTTTATAGTACTGTGAGATTAGCAAATAGTTACCTTCCTATATTAACATATTAGCCAGTGAAGCAGTTAGCAAAATTATCTGAAGGTGAAGATGCTTGCTAGCTACTGGATTAGCATTAGCTCATTATTTTGGCCATTAGCATCAGATGGCTAATCGTAATGTGCCCTGGAGCGCTGATTAAACACTTATCTGCGTAATAATAAAACATTTAAACATGGCCGACAACACCGCACAGCCACAGCCTCGGAGGAGAACCATATGCTAAATTAGCTATAACCTTCCTCCACACCTGACACAACATTCTATACAATTAGCCTAATGGTATTTTTTATGGGGTTTTAATGTGTAATCCAATGTCAATAAGAAGACTGCCAGTTACTTTATGATATTTCTGGAAATAAAGACTAGAATTTAACAAAGAGCCTATTTTTTTTTCTTCAAAGGCCTATATTATACCGTTTTGTGATCTATATTATAATTGTTGTTATGTTTCCTCATCACAAACAGACCTGGAGTTGTGTTTTGTTTCATTCACATGTAATTAATACACAAACCCTGCATATTTAGACTGAGTTCTTCTCTCAAACTGAAAACACTACACTTCCACCTTGTGATGTCATGAGGAGTTCTTTCTCAAACTGAAAACACTACACTTCCACCTTGTGATGTCATGAGAATACAGGAAGTGCTGCACTGTGTTTTTAGACTCCACACACCTTCACAAGAATCATCATGATTTCAGCCCAGGAATTGCCCATCTTAACTCAACAAAGGGTAAAAAGGTAGCTGTTAACTTGAAAATTACCACTACATGACATCACAAGGTGGAAGCGAGCATTTTGAGCTTTGAAGATGTGACAGGACTAATACACCAGGATTACTCAAACGTATGGTAATGAACAACAAAACACAACTCACGAGAATCCATTCTGTGTAATATAGGACCTTGAAACATCAAATATTTTTAGTGGGTAGTTTCTGATTAAGTAATTATGTTTGGGATTTTTTCAGTCTAAATGAGTATTTTGGGCAGCACGCTTTCCTTGTAATAAGTTAGTGATTCAAGTCAGGGTGAGTAGTAGTATTTACACTAGTAGTATTCACAGTAGTAGTAATAGTTATAGTAATAGTAGTATTATTAATGGTAGTAATAGTAGGAGCAGATGTTCATTTACTAGTAGTAGTATGATAGAGGTAACAATTCATGGGTTACAGGCAAACGATTCCTTCCTGATTTGTGAATTTTGTGAAGACCTTTCCCCATTCAAAGATATAATATTTGTATTTGAATTAGGTTTTATCGCTCGAGGACCGTTGCCATGCCAAATCCTTCAAATCAGGATTCAAACCAGAAACCCATGAATAGTAGTAGTCTTTGCAGTTACAAACTAGCTAGGCCTGTCACAATAAAATATATTACTGAAGTAAATATAGAGGATAAACGATAATATTTAAGCTAATTTATGCCTGACACAATAACCCGAGAGCAGATTTAAACCACAAAACAATTCTAAATCTACAATATTTAAAAACAAAACCATGAGCTGCAATAAATAAACAGCAGAGCGAAACACTTCAGTCGTTAGTTTGCATCTGTAATGAGTCATAGAAGTTATTAATTCAACCTTTGACGGCTTAAATCTCATCATCTAGCAAAAAAAAATAAGCAAAAATTTCCCAGTACTGCAAAGAAAATGTACAAAATGATAAATACTGACCCCAAAAACTATTGTTCCAACTTTCATATATTGAACAATAAGTCGACATAGTGATTATCATGACATACTAGTAGTAGAGGTAAACAGCATTATAGTAGTGAAAGATTAATTAGGTTTATTACTAGAAGTATTACCATTATGTTTTTGCAATGATCATGCGTTTCACAATTGTTGCATTATCAGTATTTTTACTTCAGTACATTTTGAGCCCTGCCTTCATCGCTGGTCACTTTTATCGTAGTTTAGTCCCATGTTATCTCTTCATGTCCCTCAGGATTAGTGGTCACTTGTTCTAACGTGTTTGTGAGCTGGTTACATGAGGCCCTGAAGCTGTGCTCCACCCAGCCTCTCTCCTGGTGTCAGTACTCGCCCCTCGCAGGCCTGTGCACACTACATGTAGATTACTGGCACTAATAAGAACAAAGGCGTCTGCGGTCAGCGAAAACAAAGGCAAACTCAAGTGTTTTGGAAGCACGTCGCTAGAGGAAGCTAAATAATAAGAGCTAACACAATGGCTCCAAATACAGCTGCTGGCCATATGTTTTACAACAGACCCCACCTCCAAGCTCTTCAAGTGTTTTATTAGACAAACTATTGAGCCTAAATTTGAAATGGATTATTATTATTCATTATCCTGTCATGAAAGATTCTTCTTAAGGATGGACTATGTAACTTTTCTGGTAGATGGTCCGGTTTGCTTGGAATGTTCCACAGTATGGTATTGTTCTATCTCCATGGAGACAAGCAGGTCAAGATGCTTGTTAGAACTGTGGAGAGGCGAGCTCGCCCCACAGTAACGAGGCATGTTTTTGAAGGTATTTTTGAGCAGTAAACCGTCTGTGTTTGAAAAATGGCAACATAAGTCAGTTCATAGTCAGTGTGGTACAAACCAGACAAAGCCACAACATCTCCAAGGAGACAAGACGTTGAACCAGAAAAGTTACATTATAGTGCATATTTAAGCAAGTGTAAAAGAGAAGTTAGAATTGAACCATGACTAAATCAAGCAAAACCCGACCAAGCAGGACCAAGAAGTACAACAGCAGGTGTACTCCAGGACTTTACCAGGGAGGAGAAAAACAAAACGAAACTAGGCTTAAAATAATAAGATATAAGTACAGTATAAGTAAGAATTGTTGAATGAAAGTTCTGTTGTGATCCGTACCTCGTCTGTGACCTGGTTGGCCCTCATGGTCATCTGCTCCACCGTCATGTCGTCCATGTTGATCTTGTCTGTTTTGGAGGCTCCTCCCGTAGCTCCGAGCTCTTTGTTTTGTGGCCTGAAAGAAAGAGGTAAACACATTATTTTGTATTACTAAACAAGATAACCCGAAACAAGGTCTTTACATGCAAACATCAACACTGTAACACTATAGAACACACAGCTAGTTTGACAATATGATGACAGTTATATTTAAGGCAGGAATTCTCAGGTTTAAAGAATAGGCACATTGGTTTAAAACAATAGTACTCTTTGCTAAGGCTGAAGACTTTTAGTTGTTTAGTCAATTAATCGGTATCTTAGTCAACCAAAATTTCTATGAGTTGACTAATCATTTTATTTAGATTATAAGGATTTATATGGGACAACAGCAGAAAGGAGAAGTGAGCGGGCGTGTTAGCTGAACAGTTGGTATTTTTTTGGTGTTTATATGTAAAAAGGCAGATTAAACTCATTTCCTCTTTTTTCTGCATAGCTGTTTTTGCATGAACTCACATGCAGGTGTTGTCTTGTGAATGTATTTTAGGTCAGATACATAGAGATACATAACAGTTTTGTTGTCGGTCGATAACAACCCTTCTCTGCGCTGCAGTGATAAGTGATAATGCAGTGATAATAAGTGCCCTGAAAATACTTGAAAATCTGTTGTAAATCAAATGCTGAAAAAAGCCAATCATGGTACTGTGCTAGTACTAACTGAGATCAACAATAATTCTATATTCCACTTTTCCAGAATCTACTTTTGACTGGTTTTAATGCACCAAACCAGTGTATGGTCATGTATCCAAAAGGAGAGAGAGAATATGCAAAACATAACCAAATGACATGCTTTGCTGTGCCACATGTGGATGGGAAACTGTATTTATTATAACAATGCCACAGTACTAAAGTTAGCTGGCTAAGTAAGCTAACTATGATCAAGTATTATAGAGAAATTAATCAGTAAACTTGATGTAGAATCTGCTCACACACACACAGCCAGCTTTAATTCAAATGAAATCAAAGAAAACCTTAATAACATTTATGCAGCCAGCGTTGCTTCAGATCAAATGGAGTCAAAAGCTTCATGTTTCTCTTGAGGCTGAGCAGATAAATTATATATTTTATTTGTAGCGTGCATTTTTAACTTTCATGATTTACCGAGAGAGTTTGAGAGGAAAGTATTTGGGTTAGCAGTTGAGACGCAATAGAAATAAACGCAGTCTATATATTGCTAGATCAAAGTTTAAAATAACAGTTATGTTAGTCTATCCAGTCGTTCAGTATGGTGAGAAATTAGGACAGTTGTGGTAGTGATTAATAATTTAAAACGAAATGCTATATCTTTTCCTCAAAATGTAGCATATAACAGTAGGCCGAAACCAACTAATACAAAAAAAAAAAAAAATCACATGAAGACAGGCAGAAACAGAGTATTTTGGTCATTTGTAATTTAGCTAAAATATTCACAAATGTATGTGAAACAACTGTAGCCTGTTCTGTACACTTCCAGATCTCAGTTAATTACACTGATATGTGCTCAATGTTCTGTTGCTATGTACAAGTCTAATCTTAGCCTGATTACTGCTGACCACTTATTACTGTAAAGCGTGTGACGTCACTGTGTGGAAATGCCCTTCTCTGTTGACATAAACCTGAGACATGTTTCTATCCAAATGATTGGCCAGAACTCAAGTCAAGACACGATTCAGAGTCACTGTATAGTTATGATGCTATTCTACATAGGTAAAAAATAATTAAAACATTAAGCATTGCAAAAAAAATCTATACTAAAAGTCCCATTTCTAAAGAACATAACTAGTCCTGCTCGTTAAATGGGGAATCTAAACCTACTTTATAATCTGACTGAGCACATTTACAACAGCATTCAAACTGTACTGTTATTTAACTGTATATAATATAATCAGCATTTTAGTCAATACACCCAAATCTAGTTTAACACAAAGGTCTAATAAAAGCATCCCATTCATTTAATAAGAAAATAGCATTAATTTTCTTAATGCTATTTTAGGATACACCCATGGACCACTATGGAACCTACCTGGATGAGTACCATGGTTTACTATAATTATTTGGAAAAGGGCTGGGCAATATATTAGACAATTTTTTAACTAAAATTAAATCAAAATGGCTTGCAATATTCATTCACTGAACATAAACAAGACAGACTCTGAATCCATGCCATTCAGAACAAAAATAGTCTTATTTATCTCCCCAAAGTCTGAACTCTGCCCCAAACCACATGCTTTTAGTGACAGAGGGTTGACTGTGTTAGATCTCAAATAAAGAGACCCAAGATGAGCTCTGACGATTAGAAATGTCCAAATCTTAATCTTGAGTCAAATTCAATACTAATTCATACTAATTGACACTGAAACTAGTATCGAAACTAGATACTCATTTGAGCAGGTATCGATACTAGAAAGTCACATTCACAGGACAGAAATGAACCTTTCCTGAATAGCTTTAGCGTGGTCCTTGAGCGTGTCAGAACAAATATAAGACCACATAGACTAGGATATGCC
Source organism: Periophthalmodon schlosseri (assembly GCA_000787095.1). Lineage (NCBI taxonomy): Eukaryota > Metazoa > Chordata > Actinopteri > Gobiiformes > Gobiidae > Periophthalmodon > Periophthalmodon schlosseri. Next base: position 38,372 of record KN484378.1, read on the forward strand.
CATGGACCACTATGGAACCTACCGGGATGATTAACTATGATTTAATGTTGAAAATGTCTAAATATTGTCATTCTATTGTCTATATAAAGAGGGTTAATATAGATTATTCTCATCATGGTATCGGAATTGGTATCGAGTCGATTTAGTTTCGTGACAACACCATTACATACTATACATTTCCCCTTTATACCCTTCAGTGATTTCCTTGTTGCAGCTACAGAAAAGCCCTTTTTTCACCTCTCAGAATTAAACTGTATTAAACTTTATTCTTTCACCGCTCCTCTCTCCTCTTTTGTGTTTTGGACTTTTTGACATTTTCCTGTTTCTAAAGTAACGTGTGAACCTCTCCTTTCCTCTCGGACGTGCACGGGGACGAGCACACATCCGGAGGGACACTCTTCACAGGATTTTATGGTGTTGACTCGGCGTTTTTACACTGAAAAAGGACACTTGGTTCACACATAGACTTACAACACTGCTCTTCCTGGTGACTTTTGACTACTGGCACTGGCTGTAGAAATATAAACTGCAGAATTAACACATTAGCTGGAAAAAGAACTCCAAATCTGTTCTTTAAATTAATTGCAATGCTCTAATTAGTAGAAAGAAAAACACACAAAATGGTAACCTGTGTAATAATAAAAACGTAAGTGTCATTGTAAAATTAAGTCAAAAGTAGAGATAGGCCGATATGGCAGATATTTGGACTTTCTAGCGTATTGGCTATCGGCCTTAAATCTCCACAATAGGCCGACATTTTGTTTTGGCCTATCTGCTGCCAAAAAAATACAAAAAATTAAATTAAATTAATTAAATTAAACAATTAAAAAATAATAATAATAAAGCTTTATATTAACACTTTAATATGAAAAGATAGCTGCACAAAACATGACTACACAACTCTCTTATAAGGTTTGTGGGCTTGGAGGTGTTTGTAACAAGCAAGCAAAGTTTATTTATATAGCACCTTTCACAGAGAAGGAAGTCACTCAAGTGCTTCACAACAAGAAGTTAAAACTGATAAAAAAAACAAAACAAAAAAAAAACATAGATGTCATAGCAGCACTAAAAAACTACTGCACCTTAAAACGCTTGACCAAATAAGTGCATTTTGAGTTGGCTTTTGAAGGCATCAACAGACTCCAGTGAATGCAAGGAGAGCGGAGGAAAGTCAATTTAAATGACACAATTTGGGGAAGATAATCCAAATCCAAATAGTTAAAAGTCAAACGAGTCCACTACTACCATATTACCACACATATTACTACAACAAATCTAATTCAAAAGTATTCTGACTCTCAAAGGGGTGAATCAGCAGCTTATCAGATTGTTCTGTGGCTCTTTTGTTTACTTTTTTACATTATTTTTTCTAACGGTATCTCTAGCCACACACATACAGTTTTTGGTGTTAAATCCCAGCCTCTACAAGGCGATGTATTGCTACCATAACATAGATCAAAAAGTCTGAAATATCTCTTAAAGGTCCTATATTACACAAAATGGACTCTTGTGAGCGTTAAGCCATGTTAGAATGTCGTTACCTCATCAAATTAGTCTGTCTACATCTCCAAAGCTCAAAATGCTCTCTTCCACCTTGTGATGTCATGAAGCGGTAGTTTTCATGTTAACAGCTGCCTTTTACCTTTTGTTTCGTAGAAATAGAAAAGCAATTCCAGGTCCGAAATTATTCAGATGATTCTAGTGAAGGTGTATGGAGTTTAAAAATACAATGGAGCACTTCCTGTATTACCACATGACATCACAAGGTGGAACAGAGTGTTTTCCGTTCCGTTACGAAAACTCAGCCTAAACATGCAGGATTTGTGTGTTAAACATGTGTGAATGAAACAAAACACAACTCCTGGCATGTTTTTGATGAGGAAACATTATAACATAGATCAGAAAACAGTGTAATATGGGCCCTTTAAGTGACATGATCATGTTATTACGACTACCACACGGATTGAAGCCAATACATGGGTGAACAAACATCAGTATTAAGTGGCTATCAATTCCTTATGTCAGTAAACCAACCTCCACATAGCTGTGTATTGATCCAGCTGTTGTGTTTGGAATGAGCAGCCTAAACCACACATGACAAGATATTTTCGTTCAATTTGTGCCTATCTCACAACTTCCGCCAACCACCATTACACACTGCAGGTTTAGGCTCAATAACAAAACAACAATTACCTCAGGAACCAAATAAGCCACAAAACACATGTAGCATCATAGGGCTGCCAGATTAATCATAATCAAATCAAAACCTCAATTTGAATAGACGCAATTAGCAAAATCGCCAAGACTGCAGTTTTTGAAGTGCCATAATTTCTTCCACAAACAACAAAATATTCCATTGTTTTAATATGGAACCTATTCATAATACTAAAACTATAATTATTCAAGTCCATAACATTTAGAAATTGTCAGCAACTTTAATAATTATCGTGATATAAATCGTTAATCGCAATTATGTCGGCCATGATAATCGCGATACCAAATTGTCCCATGCCTAGTTCTGAAATGTGATTTTTGTATTAGTTTGTCAGTTCATCATCATTCAGTCTTTTTGCCAATTCTTTTGGTTTAAAATGTGAACTTCCAACAAACTCCTATTACTAAAACATAAATCCATCATAAACGCCAAAGTTAAATCTGTCAACTGGACAAAAAGTTGTAGGAGTGAAGACGTTTCGCTGCTCATCCAAGCTGCTTCTTCAGTTCTGGTCAGATTGCTGCTGGTGGACGCTGCCTAAAACATAAATCGCAAATCTAATCGCGGTGCTTGTCGGAAAATGTTGAATTATCGTCTCTAATCGTGCAGCCCTATAGCATTGTATTACTCACATCTGTAGTCTCTGGGTCACAGCTCTATAACAGCTCTCTTCTTAAAGGTTGCAATACAGAGGGAAGCATTTCTGGTTGTTCCTCCCAAACCTGTTTCTCCACCTCAAGACAACACCACACAAACTGACTTCTTTTGTCCTGTAGCGAGCACATATCAGTCGCATGATCATTGTTTTAACTGCAAACTTACTTTTTAGGACTCTCATGGACTTCACGTGAAAACACTTTATTTCAAAGAGTACTGCTGTGTTATTATACCTTAGTAAACATCAGTAACAGTATATAAAGTTGCAATAAACAGAGCAAAGATTATGAACAATAGTAAGGCATTGTATTACCTCATAATGAAAGGTTAATTGTGCAAAGCTATGACAAATGCATATGTTAATATTAATTAGACTTAAAAAGAGGATCATTGAAAATACAACGCTGTAATTACTAAATGTGTGTTTTTTTAACTACTGAAGTGTATTATGAAAAGAAACCAACAAAAAGTCCAATATATTTGCCAAAATGGGGAAACTCTATAAGTTTACAAAGAACTGTGACTTTCGAGTAGTTATTTCCGCTCTCTAAACTTGTATAATAGGAAGTACGAGGTGATAATATACGTTTAGCTTTTTTATTTTAAAGCTTTGTGTAGAAACGCGTAAAGTTAAGAGCTTTGTAACATTTTAACGTGGGTCACTTGACAAACAGGTGACGTTAGACTAAAATGTGCCACCACGCACCGAACAAAAAAAAAAAACATGACATCTAACGTCAAATCAAGCAGTTAAATACGCAAAATCAGGCTGTAAAATTGAAATAAACGTGTCTTACATTGTTAAAGATGCCGCTGATCTCAAATGCAGTGAACACTTTAATACCCACGCAACTTTAGGCTAACTTTAGCTTGCTAAGTTAGTCGGCTAGTTCCTTCCGCTTTTACTGTCATCTAACTACAGCCACCGCTAAACTAAGACGCCGATGGTTAAAAAAGGAGGAGATATTTTACCTGGGTAGTCACCTAGTCCTCCTGGGTTAAACGTGACCTCGCAACTCCTCCTTGTGTGCGGAATGTAAACTTGACGGAGGCGACACTTGTGGATGGATTCCTTCAGTCGCTGCGATCGGCTGGCGCCCTTTTCGC